>WOVY01006675.1:0-21566 GCA_013436015.1 Rhipicephalus annulatus
GACGCATCTAAACATGATAATCATGACACAGAAGTCACGTACGGCATCATTTACCTCCAAATCGTAATGTTGTGCTGATTTTAAAGTGACATATCAACCTTTCTCATTTGTGGTTCGCATATAATCGATTTCCACACCCTTTTCTTTTTTTTTTGCAAATAAAGCTGATCACACATATGTAGCGAATCATTCGCTCCGCTGAATGTCAATATTTTGTGCATATTAACGATGCCAGAGGCCCCATTCTATGCCTTTACGAAACCTAGGTTGAGCTTGTATTTGCCACTTTCACTCCTTTAAACGTGATTTTTCGTCGGTAGGGCTAGTGTACGTATTTTCCACTATATCTATGATCACTGGCCCTCCGACTCCAAAGGTTACCAACCCCTGATCTAGGCTAACCTCCTAACCGGCGTCACCAACATAGGTGAATCATCCAACGTGATACTTTGACCGTCAGCGACCCGTGGCGTGGGGTACGTCGAGTAATAAAAAAACTAATCATCATGTGATGACGACACGAGAGGCCACACATCACCAAGATTTGTGTTACGGCACGTGACGATGACGACAGACGGCGACGTCATCTCATTACGTCGTAGATCAGTCAAAGGTGGTCCGATCGCGGCGGCAATGCTAAACAGGGTGAGCGCTTCCGACCTTCGAGGCAGTCTGAAACCGCATTAGGTGCGAAAAGCTTTCGAAGGGTGGCGGTGCAGCATCAGTTACATCGACTCTGAAGAAAAAGAACTTTCGCCTTCGAGTCGTCTTATGTGAAAGCACAAAGAACGTTGTGAAGTTTATCTCTTTATTTTTTAACCCTCACATGTCACATAACGGCTGAGCGGTCATTGCACTGCTTACAGTATGTGCTCGACGGACCACGACCGTCCAAAGGCAGTTCAGGAACGCCGTCACACCACCAATGAGACGACGCGTGCTGTCCGCGCATGCGCGCTACGGCGCTGCATTGTCCCGCGGTCTCGATAAAACAATCATCAACAGCCACGCCTCGCCGTGCCTCTCCGAGAGGTGTACGTGACACACACGTAGAGACACAGGTCGGTCGCACTTTCCGTCAAACTGTCTCTTACGAACAACGCGGGAAAATACAGCACCGGAAAAGAAGAATTGAACTGCAGAACGGCAGCAGCCGGCAGGGGGCAGGCCCTCCTCTCTGATGACAGTGACAGCGGTGGTCCTTGTGTACGCGTGCGTGCAAGAGGAAAGCGGCGCAGAAGCAATGGTGACTGCGAAGAACAATGGCCACTCGTGTGATACCACTCCGCCCGACTCATCCGAACCCTCCCGTAATGCGTTCCGTTAATTGCGCGAGGCCGCTGCGAGAAAAAGCGACAATCTCACTCCGAACCCTGTGAAACGTTTACTTTCTTCTTGATGTTTTGTTCTTTCCTCCAATCCCACCCGCTCTTCTTCGCGTGGAGTCGTGCCCACTCACTTCGACGTTCCGTTCATTTCGAAAAAGCCGAGAACGCGGCGTTCGTATACACCAGTGGAGAAGGGAGCGGAGCGTGCGCGTCACCCAACGAGATATACTCGACATTCCAGGGGCAGGAGAGGTAGGTGTGTTAATTGAAGCGGTGGTCCAAAACATTGCTTCAGTAAACTTTCTATCTCTCTCTTATCTCTCGTAGATAACTTACGGAGAATGCAAAGTCGTCGGACGGGATCGTGTCGCGTTCACGGTGCTAGGTTGCTGACCCTGATGTCCCGGGTTCAATCCGGCCGCGGCAGTCCGCGTTTAGATGGAGGTGAAGTGCTAGACACCCGATTATTGTGCGATGATAGTGCACGTTAGAGAACACGAGGTACCCGAAATTTCAGGAGCCTTCCACGATCGCATTCCTCCTATTCACATCGTGATTTCGGGACCTTAAACCCCAGATATAATTGTGGAGAGTGCCAAGTCGACGATTGGGCCAGTTGATGATTCAAGATTGAGGTATACTGCGCGGAAGAAATATATAGACAACAAGTATGCGGGGACACGCGCAGACGATTAAATATCAAGAGGCGATAGTCTCCACTCGCCCCGTCTGCTTATCACTCTTGTTTTCTTCACGCCGTGTAGCCCTATAACAGAGAATGATCATTGTATTATATATCCGTTTAAGGGTTGATTATTAGCACTACATCAGTGCAAAGCTCCGCACTAAGCCACTAAGCCAGTTTCATTATCCGCATCATGGCTGGCTGACATACCGCTACCAAAATATAGTAACAAATCACTCTGTTTACTTATATGAGAGCCCACGTTATGAGGCTTACCTTTTACGTGGTGCAGGAACAGGAATTGCACTGACATAATGTAACTGTGGAAGATTTGAAGGCACTTTAGCCAGTTCGTCTAAATCCGATCTTATGAAAGGACATTATCAGCGGGCTCGTCAAGATCACCTGTCTAAAGTTATGCAGACAAGATGAGTTTTTTTTTAAATATTGATTTTTTATTTTGGAACATCTGCGACCAGCTTTATATCTAGTATGGTCGCAGCTTTATATCTGCGGTTATACTGCGGTCCCCACCGCAGTATGGTCGCATTACCCGAGAACCGCAACCCCTGTGGTAGATCAGAGGTTATGCATTGCTCGGCTGGTGACCCGGGAGTAGCGGGTTCGATTACGGTCGCGGCTGTTACCCGTGTGCTGTGCGACGTCAGTGCACATTTAGGAAAACCGGCTGGTGGAAGTTTCCCTGTACCTCAACTACGGGCGTCTCTCCTAATCATACCGAAGTTTCGGAACGTTAAATTCCAGCTATTATTGTAGTTAGGCTTACATGGTGGCTTTTAATAACTTCTCGCTAAAATTTACTCATTACTACCGGTACCCTCATTCCTAACATAATTTTCGTGCGACTAAATAGACCTAAGAATGTTTTATGACTGTATTATGGCGTCGAGAGAGAAAAAAATCGACCATTCAGTGATGTCCTGTCTGGAGGAACTGGGTAACGTGTAGGGCCATGCTCATCGAAATCCTCGATTTTGTGTGTTTTTCAGCGGCTAATGTAACTTTATTAAACTTAGTTTTATATAACACGAGAAAACCTGTAAGAAACGAAAGACAAAAAAGAAAACAACGCAGGGCAAAGCTTTTTCTGCATTTCACTTGTATTTCATTTCGTTTGCGCTTTAGGCAGTTATGGATCCGAACTATATAACGAGCCCGTTCTCGGCGTTTACACTCTTCCTACCAGAATAAAGGTGCTAAATGTGAACCACTTATAACCTCAGTGTGCAGTCTAAGGAGAACCAGATGTCGTCGAATTTACATATACGGGTTAAAATTGGTATTATCTGACGCGGCTGAGGAGCACCGAATGCCTAAGTGTACAGGCTAAATGTAGTCCCTCAGCTGAAATTCACTACGCTTTATGCCAGAGCTCGAATACAACACAAATGCAGTCGTTAACTTTTATAAAACTGGCTTTCGCAGAAACCTTCCGAGGTCCAACCGGCCACACGGATAAAGTCCATTGTGCCACCATGAAGATCAGCCTAAACCCAGTGGTGCTGTCGCGCCAGATTCGCGAGATGGGCGACCCCAGAACGCGAGACTACCCTCTGGTCATGGATCCGCTATTCGTCGTGACGCTGGTGGCCGCCTACCTCTACTTCGTCAAGGTGGCCGGTCCTCGCTGGATGAAGGACCGGGAGCCCTTCCGCATCCTTAACGTCGTGCGCGTCTACAACCTGGCACTGGTGTTCATCAATGTGCGGTTTCTCTACCTGGTACTCCGTTTCACTTACCTGCCCGGCGGCCACTACAACCTCTGGTGCCAGGGCATCACGGGCCACGTGACGGACGAGATGCGAGAGTACTACCGCACGGGCTACGTGTACACTATCTCGCGCTACATGGACCTGCTGGACACTGTCTTCTTCGTTCTGCGCAAGAAGTTCACCCACATCACCCACCTGCACGTCATTCACCACACCATCGTGGTCGCCAACGTCTGGTTCTTCACGCTCTTCGCGCCCGAGGGCCAGCCCGTGCTGGGCATGTGCTTGAACGTCTTCATCCACATCATCATGTACTCCTACTACTTCCTGGCGACACTGGGGCCCGGAGTGCGCAAGTACCTCTGGTGGAAGAAGTACCTGACCACCATGCAGATCATCCAATTCGTGCTCATCATGATGCACATGTCCATCCCTTGTTCGTGGACTGCGGCTTTCCGAAGCAACTTATCATCGTGGGAAATCTGCAGACGTTCCTCATATTGTGTCTGTTTGTCAACTTCTACATCAAGACCTACGTCACCAAGCCCAATCATCCCGTTCGACGGGACCACAGTGGCACGATGGACGCCATGGTCGAGCCGGCGAAGAATGGAAAGAGCGAGTAAAGACCCTCGATCAAAAGGGTGGTCGTTGAAAGACACTTCCAAGGTCTTAAGTGACACGCCTGTGGCATAAATACCTAATGTCAGTGCTGGTAAAGTCATCAGGAGTGTCTAAGTAAGGACAAACTATTTGAACTTTTTTGCTATTCAATTCTCACTGTGTAGAACATACGTTAGTGCAAAACTGGGGTGCACACATTAAGAGATAACATACGTGTGTATCTTGGGAATGTGTAGGTTGTGTTACTTCATGCTCAATGCAAATAATTTTGAAGCGATACTGAAGCAAAGTGTAGGCACAGGCGGTTTTGCAATTTTTTGCGAAATATACGGGTAATTCATCCTTTTCGGGACGTTTCGAACTTTGCATGCTAATCTTCAGTGATCATCAAATAAGTCTGCGCCCTGAAAATCTACACATGCTAAGTAAATAGGCATTAAACATCATTGAAGTCGTGAGAAGCCACGACTCTAGGGAAGGCCACGGGTCGCTCCCACGTCGGAATGGCAACGCCAGGCCTCAACGCTGCGTTGGCCTCCTGGACTGCTTGGAGTTGTTGGTACCAGTCGTGACTCACGAGCAGTCAATAAAAAGTGCCTTGCGATTTATTTTGATCCGTATAGTGCTATAAAGAAGAGCACTGCAGAGCATGTGATTAAAATATCTGTATGTGCCGTAGTTCGCACACGAAGGCGAGAACATCGGGAAACAACTATACATCGAAATGAAGGGATATTAGTGCGTTTGTAATAACTTAAGCGTGAAAAAATGAAGAAGCTATATGCCTCGGTGTGGCTATAAGACTGCAAGCGAGTTTAAAGTGAATTCTGGCTTCCTTCAAGGTGCAGAGTGTGTTCCTAAAGCGAAGCGCTCCCGTCTCCGCCACTATAAAACCAGATTCGTTCCGTCGCAGGCCCCGCCCACCCCGGCCTCGGAAGCGCGGCGTGGCAATTGACACCACGCTCTTGAGCATCTTCCTATTCATTAGCGTTAACAGCCCCCCCCCTCAACTTTTGACCCCGCGTAAACCATGAACCAAGTCAAGTACTTTTGCTACAAGTACCTTGCCGACATCCCTACAGACGGCTCCAGAGGCGATTGCTCTGGCTGCCGACCTCAAGTCTGTGTAGACTTCCGTTTTGCTCAGATCTAAGATGGCTAATGCTATGGCTAGCTGTTCTGCCTTGCCAGACGACCAGGCAATGATTGACGCGGCCGAAAGGACCGAGCCCTTGGTGTCAGCTGAGACGACCGCAGAGCGGGAAGTGTTGATAGCCGAACCTCGTATCGAACGGCATCGACAAAACTTGCATCCGACGCATGAGCATGTGCATGTGACGAGAGCGCAGCAGTTCTAGCCAACCTTCTGCCGATATTGTGTTGTGGACTTACGTTCTTCGGCAGCGGAGAAATCTGAATGTGGGACCTCGTGCGATTTTGGAGCTGCATGTCACGTTCTCGCGCGACATTCCGAGTAATATTGTCGCCCTCAAGTATTTTTCGCCTTGTGATGGTGGGCGAAACTCTTGCAAGCTTCGTCGTCAGCTGCGCTTCTATGAATCGATCTAGGTTGTTGTCAACACAGAAGGGGAAAAGAAGTAATATTGCGCGCTTCTCGCTGTTCGAGATCCCCACAATGAAGACGTATTATATTCTTGGTGCGTAGGTCGTCGAGGTGGTTCACCATCGCATACTTGTCGCCCTCAAGTATTTTTCGCCCTTGTGATGGTGGGCGAAACTCTTGCAAGCTTCGTCGTCAGCTGCGCTTCTATGAATCCATCTAGGTTGTTGTCAACACAGAAGGGAAAAAGAAGTAATATTGCGCGCTTCTCGCTGTTCGAGATCCCTACAATGAAGACCGTATTATATTCTTGGTGGTCGTCGAGGTGGTTCACCATCGCATACTCTCTAACCACACGCTAAACAAAAAAGACATCTTTCTACATGAAATAAAGCATTGAAAAGTTTGGCGCCGTGCTGCTGGTGCACTGCTTTAACATTGGTGTGCAAGTACAAAGAAGAAAAAAATGGCAGTAGTTCCTCGTGCACAATTTTGTTCAATGTTTCTTATTTGTCTGCCTTTGGTTTTCGTTTGTTTTATTCGCTTTCTTTACCTTGACAGTAACTTTAGCAAGGCAAGTGTTAACCATGCAGAATTTCTGGTTTGACATTTCCATGGTATTTGACAGGTCGAAATTTTGTTGCCTGTTTTGCTATGTGTATGCCCGAGACAAATAACAACAAATTAATGTGTTTATTGTACAACTCGCCATTCAAAAGGTGTAGGTCCTGTGTGCACTGGCAAGGCACATCTCTTTAAGTATCTCAATGTATTCCGTTTCCTGATTTTTTTTATCTGCACTGCTTTTCTGCTTTTTTTATAAAGTGAAAACATATGCAATCGCAAATCACCGCGTTATTGCTATCTTCGTTTTAATCCAGACTTAGCTTTTGTATGCTCTATTTACTTGGTCAGTTTTGTTTCAGTGTTTTGTCTCGAACTACACTGGGACATTTCGACACCTTACCCTCCGCCAACTCAGACTTGGATGCACGGTGAAGAACCCCAGGTGGTCGAAATTTTAGAAGCCCTCCACTACGGCGTCTCCTCATAATCACATGGCGATTTTGGGATGTTAAACCCGACATATCAATCAATGAATCAATCAATCAAATCCTTTGCCACCCATTACGTGAGAATATCATCAGGTTGTGAGATGAAGACCGCTTTTTTTTCTGACTTAATTGACCTTTCACGTACAATGTGGACTATCATCGTCTATTTCAATGTTATAGCAAAGCCTGTTATGAGATCGCAACAAAGGGCTTTTTTTTTGTGCCATGTCCGCTGGTGACCGTTACCGCCATCACTCAAAATAAGAAAAAAAAACGGATTGCAGAACAAATAGTCGGAGATGAATGGGGTTTGAACCGGGGGTCCCCTGCATAGAAGCGCAGCATTATACCACGGAGCCACGCCGCTTTTTTTTTCTTTATTTCCGGTAAACTTCACATGCGGGTTGCTACGCTTAATATATTACAATTCACATCAAGCAATACAAAAAACTGGAAAATAACTAAGCCCGTCAAGCATTACTATAACACATCACGTTCTAGAATTCCTTCATGGTCAGTAGGGCTTCTACCCTTTCTACCCAAAAAGGTACACATTCATCTGTTTTTACTACCTCGAGTAATCTTGAGATGCTTTCTTTAAAATACTCTCTTGCTGGTCTTCTGTCTGGGTCACAATAAAATCCAGCCATTCTAGAGCGCCATATACTGTGCAACGCAGTCATCATAATAAAATCGAAAGGTAATCCATCCTCATTCTCTATATCCAAATACCTGATCCCATGAGGATCTAACGGGAACTCTTTTTTGATTGTCCTTTGTAATACGTCCCAAAAATAAACTCCTTCCCAACAGTGCAGAAAAACATGGTCAATTGTTTCCGGTTTCTTACAGATCAGACAGTGAGATCCCCAAGGCATATAAAACCCACGCTCCTCTAGGAAGGTTCTTACAGGAAGTGTTCCAGTGTGTAATTTGAAAAAGAACGTTTTCGCACTTGGAGCTGCTGGCATTTTTTTAACTCGTTTAAGTACATTCTGGCCCTTGCGTGCTGTATATAGCGCTCTGTACAATGGGATGGAAGCATCGTGTCACATAAATCTTTGTACAGTTTTTTTCTTTCCAACAGACCACAGGTAGTCAGTTGAAAACCGAACACACAAAAACCGCACGCTGGCCACAACTTCCTTCATGTATCCTTGCACAGCCCCTGTGGTAACATGAGTGCTCACAACAAACTCGGGCAAACAGTCTACTTAGTCTTGTTTGACACACTGTTAGTAGGAAAGGATCTCTTGTCTCGCGAAAAAAGAAAAACCTATTTACTAACTGCTTGATAAACAGATGTCCTAGCCCAAGGCCTCCACACTTCACCCGTCTGAACAAATTCGTGCGACTGCACTTTTCCCAGTTAGAACCCCCACACAAATACTGCAAACACCCGATGTAATTTTTGCACATTGACCCGGGAACAGTACAGCACTTGCATCACATACCACAGCTTTGACACAAAAAACCAGTTGCATGCAGTAGCCCTAGCAAACATGGACAGATAGGTTGCATTCCACCTATTCGCTTTCTCTTTAATTTCTTTCGTTTGCTGTGTCCAATATTCATCAGTACTTTTGTATGACTCAAGCGGTACTCCGAGATATTTAACTGGCGTTCTTGTCCATTTAATTGCTGCAAAAAATTCTGGTGTTGAAGGCCAATATCCATGCCAGAAGCCGAGGCATTTACCCCAGTTTATGTGGCTTCCTGTAACTTCGGCAAAAGATTTAGAAACTCTGATTGATTCTTCAATACCTACATACGAAGTGCTACAAATAGCAACATCATCAGCGTATGCGAGTAGCTTGACCTCTGAAGATTGTACTCTAAACCCATTAATGATGTCATTCTGCAATATCGACCTACATAAAGTTTCAATATATATGCAAAACAAAAGTGGACTAACAGGGCAACCTTGACGCACTGAGCGCTCAATTCTAATGGGGGGGCCCCAATGTCTTGTTAATAATTAGTCTCGTACTACCATTCCGGTATGCCATGGCTACTCCATCAATAATTATCTTACCAACATTAATGTGCTCCAATACTGCAAACAAAAGAGCGTGGGCAACGCAATCAAACGCTTTCTCCAGATCCAGCTGAAGTATGGCCACACGAGCTTGACTGGTGTCAACACATTCGAGCACGGATCGCATTTTATGAACATTTGTAGCTATTGACCGCCCTTTGATTCCACACGTTTGGTGTGGACCAACGATATTTTTTATAACTGACTGAAGTCTAGCTGCCAAAATTTTCATTAATATTTTGTAGTCTACATTTGTCAGTGCGATTGGCCTGTACGCTGTGACGTGCCTGAGCTTTTCAACCTCGTCTGTTTTCGGAATCAGAACGGTACGCGATTCACCAAAGGATGGTGGTAATTTCTTTTCCTGATATGCCTCATTAAATACGCCCGCAAGTATTGAAGACAATTCACTTTTAAAACATTTGTACCACTTGGCACAAAGACCATCTGGTCCTGGAGATTTCCCGGGATTTAACTTATCAATCGCCCGTTCAACTTCAGATGCAGATATAGATAATTCCAAAGCGTTTTTCACTTCCTCATTCACTTGCGGCATGCGTCCTAAATATTCGTCTTTAAATCTTTCTAGGTTTACCTGTCTACACGCAAAAAGGGTTTCAAAATGACTTGAAAATACGGATAAAATGCTGTCCGTATCGGTTACTTCGTGACCGTCCTTCTCTATTTTTTCGATATGATCATAGAGAAATAAAAAAAGGTGAAGAGCGGACACTCCCGTAGACCCCAGCGGCCCAATCGACTCTTGCACACCTAGTGGTTGATGAGAGCAAGTGGCGTGCGCTTCCGGTTTCGGTTTCACTGGCGCAAATTTTGAATTACTTTGCATAACCGACGTTTGGCTATGACGAAAGTTCATGATTTCAGACCACTATTCATCGCCCAAATGGATAGTTTTTGTAGGTCATTTTGATTTAGCAATTCCCTGTTTTGTTTTGTTCAGTGGTTCGTGCGAATCAGTCGTGACGTAATTTTTATTTCGATTAAGTTATAATAAAAAGAGATGCAGGTAATGATAATTCACTACGGTTTTATTCATCGCGCTTGTGTTTTTCTTTTGGAACAAGTGATCAATGTATATATCAGTCAAAGAAACAGAGCATCCGCAATGTTTTATTCAAAGGCAAGGTAGAGTATGAGAATATAAAAAGCACAATATGACAAAGGTAGACAACAAATGCATCTCGCCTTACAAATAAATTGTAACAAATATTGTAACAAATACATAGAGAACACAGACAACGCACACATCGCTAGAGTTGGCAGAAGCCGAGAAGCTGGTGAAGTATGACACACCGGGCCAGTGGGTAAGTAAGGATCTATGGCAAAAACACAGCGCACAATGCTGATGAAGAAGGAAGAAATAATATATACACAGCAATGAAGTCGCGAATCACGCCTGGGGTCAACCGAAATAATGCATAGAAAAAAAGAGCGCACAGAAACCACACGACACAATATAGCAGAAAGGCAAAGGTGCAGTGGGCTGGCTGTGCTTAAGAACAGCTAGCCCAAAATGAAAAAAAGCAGACTTGATGCCTGCTTGTCCTCAGAAAGGTAGGGCTTTGCAGCTTGCTCACTACGTGAAAGACAAACTTTATGCTACAACACTGGCAGGTCTTGTGGCTCTTCTTATGCGTCGCCTTCATCAAAAACTTAAAATCCCAAGTGATTTGCGTCTAGGTGTTGCTGTGACGCTTGCGAGCTAAAATAGATTGTAGTCATCACTTATCCAGAATTGAGGACCTTAACTGGAGCTACGAGAGCGGTATTACAGGGCTAATAAATAGCAGAAGGAAACCACTTTGGCTCAATATTTTTCACAAGGCTCTACATCGTACGTTATCACTCACAAGCTATATAAAAATAAAATGGCAGCGTCCGCATCCCCATCAAACGCTACAAGTTTGGGTATTCTTTTGAAAATTTTGATGGGCGAGATGAGGAGGTTGATGAGAAGCTAAAATACAAAAAGCGTGATAACGCGAACTGTGCCCACTTCATACTGTGTTCCTTACCCGCTCGAAGACATTTCAACAAGCGGTTTTGTTATCGATATATTACTTGAGCTGGAGAGATAAAGCATACACAGTGACCAAGCGACCCACAGTAAAGTGTACAGTTCGCCCGTATTGCTACAAAAAATACAGACAGGATACCCAACATTCTTTTTAAGGTTATGCAAATCACTTCGAGCGAATACACAGTGTTCGTACTCCTCATAGCGGGTAACCAAAACAATGAATGCAACGAAGGAGTGGTTAGTCCAGTTGAACTGAATATAAGCATATAAGACCATAATGAAGTCTGCTGTAACGAAGTAATAACATAACAAAGCTATTGCAGGATTCGGCTCAACTCGAATACTTTAGTGTAAACCCGCCGCTAATTGCTAACCTTTGAACTTGTCAAGCTGTATGCCCGAGATTGAAGACTGGAACCTAACCCTGTCTAAGTTTCGGTTCACAAAACGCACATGCCAACATAAACGAACCCGGCAAAACATTTTCAGAAACTTAGCGCGACACCCTGCAGAGCAGAAATGAAAATCGCCAACACTTGACGGATGGTGATACAAAACATAGCACACTTTCAGGTGATGTGCAGTGGCCTCAATTATGGCAAGAAAGTGAGATTCAAGTTGTTGTACGTATGCAAAAGCTGCTTCTGATGGCACAGTGAGATTCCCAAAAAGTTTGCTGGGGACGTGGTATGCTTTGAGCATTGTGAAATACTGGTGGGTACCCTTAAGCGTCTCACTGTCATCTTTCAGTAACTGTGGGCAACTGCAACCATCACATGCATTCCGAAGGAAGTGTTTGATGAGAAAACCAGCTACATAATATGCAGCGGAGTCATCGATAATATGGGAGTGAATGTTTGTCGCAAGTTCAGAGAGATCGTCTAGAGCGGGAAAGTCGTCAGGCTGTGGCTGTGCACACTCCTCATTATCCACAAGAGACGCACTGGTGAGGGAGAATGGCGAGAGCTGCTCTTGGAGGAGGTCACATTCATCATCCTCGACATTTCCGTATTCTGACAGCTTGAAGAGTTTTCTTATGCAGATGTGCTTCAGGCCACAAATAAATTGTGCTACATTGGGGTTGGTGTTGCAACCCTGTTTTTGCCTAATGTGGCCAAATATGTTCTCCAGAGGATCCTGTTGAAGCCTGCGTGTTAACAGGTATTCAAAATTGTAATTTTTGGAGAGGTCGTCCCATAGTTGACAAATTGCCTGAATTGTAATTTGCCAACCTACGATGGTTTGTGGTTGACGTCTGCCAACAAACTGCCATGATGCAATCCAGGGAAGCTGGCCTCGGAGGAAGTCAATCAGCTCTGAATCATTTTTCATGATTGCATGCCGCAGCTTTTGCGAAGTTCTTTTTTTACTCGAGCTGTTCAAGGCATTGAAAATCCTGTCCATACGATCACAAAATAGAGCTGTAGTGATGGCCGAGGCAGGCAGCACCTTCGCATACACCATTGCCGTGATAGCAATCGAAACTGATGCACTGAGGACCTGAGTTGCTCTGCTGACCTTCATATTAGAAAAAGGTTTCTGATGAACGTGCCGTTCAGTCAACTTTGGAGCCAATCACAACCGCAACTCATGTGAGGATTGGTAAAGGCTTAAAATGTGCGACCAGTTAACGATGTCATCCCCAATGTATAACTTGTGTGCTTGGACATTATTGCGCGTTGTTTTAATTAAATGCGGAACATCAAAAATGTAATATACCCGCTCACCATTAACTTCAAAAAAAGGCTTTGCTACAGTCACTCTTAGTTGGTTAGCGAGACTTACATTTGAACTGCCCTGGTCACAAATGACTGCTTTCACTGCAATAATAATGCTCCTAAGCTCCAAAATGAGTGACACCAGCAAGTTATGCATAACAGATGATGGTGTTGATGTGTGCCCTATAGTAAAAGCAACCGGTTGAACCCACTTTCTCGAAACACCAACAAGCAGAAAAACCAGTGCTCGATCAGCGATGGTTGAAGTGCGATGAGTGCCATCATCTGTAAAACCCTGGACAACGTCTCTTGAAGCATCATAGTACAAATTCTTTTTGAGTGCTATTTCGTCGAAAACTAAAGCGCACACTCGGTCCCGTTCACTCCAAGCATGAGTATTTGTTGCAATGGAAGTAAGGATTCCTGGAATTATGCCTGGAGTCATCTTTACACTAGCTAGCCACCTCCTTAATGAACGCCGGGAGGGCAAAGAAAAATATGGAGCCAGAAATCGGTATGCTCGCGGACCTCGGAAGTTTAAGTGAAGAGCGAATTTCTTGAACCACACGGGAAACCGCTTGCCCTTGCGTTTGGGCCTCAAGCGAACATGTGCAGAAAGAAGTTTAAAAACCTCCTCGGTGACGTGCGGTCGGATAACTTCAAGGGCCTTCGAAGTCGATGACGGTGCTTGGTGAGGCTGTCTCTGCAGTCTTTTGATAGTTTTCCGCTGTGCTGCTACTTTGGCTTGCAGATGTTTAATAGTTTGCTTGTACTTCATTGATGGAGACATTGTCGCTGGCACACAGGAACGCACTGCAATAAACAAAAAAATTGATGTAAAAGCGAAGAACAACTAATCCCATACGAGCACTTTCCTCGCTCTTTCAGACCCAAGGTGCACAACTTTCTGTGATACAAAGTTTTCGATTCCACTACCTAAAAACAAACCATTCACAATGTTGACAATGCACAAAAAAAATGAAAATCACTGAGAGCCCACCCCTACATTTTGTAAGTGCACACGTATTGTCCTTTTGAGGATAGTTTTCTCAGAATGTCCTAAACATAAAATAGCACATTAAAAACTGCTGCAATAAAAGCATAGTCACCATTATCTCTAAGGCACTCAGGCGTGAAGCTGTTGGCGGAGACGTCTTCTGGAGGGTCTTGTGAAGCTTGTTCAGTGCCTCGGACAGTGCTGTCGGAACAATCTTGCGAGCGGCCTGCGGAAGTTTCTATATCAATCCACTCTGGTGTTGAAGTGAACATACAACTTACCGGCCACACAGGTTCCTTTTGTGACAGCTGAACGACTGGTTAAGGTTTTCTCCGGCAAGACGAAATCAGCAAAAATTCTTTCACCAGCTAGAAGGGAGCTGCCACCTGCAGAGGTTTGGTCAACAGTCAATATGGGTAAAAAAAAAGAAATCGCGCCACTGAACGCACCCTACTCATCGGAGCACCTCAATGTGTGGGAGCCGTTTTTTGAAGCCTCTACCGCAGGTCCTGAAGAAATTAAATTACGACAATGTGTCAGTAAGAGGCTTAAAATAACACAAACTGAAGCTCATCCGCACCTTGCAGTGCAGCTTCTGCAGCCATGTCACAGTCACTACTTGAAGCGACGCTCAGAGAACCTGCATATATGTGCAGTTGGTACAAGTTACAAAGCTTGTAGCATGGGGAAACTTAAACAGCTCTTTCAAACGCATAAATTGGTCGAACGTGGAAGAAAAGAGACGCCACCAACTAGGAAACAAGTAATTTGTGATTTTTGGAATTATCAACAGTGGCAGCTTTCACTGATGAAAGGTATACGTACATGTGCACTCAGGCTTGAAGATAACGTGAAATAGCCCTTTAAAGTCTTTCAAAACAAGTTGCGCAGGTCCAGAGCATCAAAACATGACAGAAATGTAAAGCTGCTGTTAGGAAGGTAATAGCCCACAATTCACAGAATTTAAGACTTTCCAAGTGTTACTTCTGTAGTGAGGTTTCTCCATCGGCTACAAAGATCTTCACGGTTAACTGTCGCCACTGATTCAATACAAGTGGCTGCTATTGCACATATTTGAGTTTCAGTCAATCACTTACATGGTGCAGCTGGTTGCACACTGGGAACAGCCATTCTTGTAAGCCTTGTGTGCCCAGGGTCCATGAAACTTTGAGCAGTAAAATGGTCGCTACAAACCCTGTACGTTGCGTACAATAGGCTGGCCGGCTTACTCAGGAGATCATCGCGTCCAGCATACTGCATCCATGCTTTCATCCTGCATTGGCAATGAACTATCAGCTGAAAGGGGAAGTGCTTGAATAGTGATTTTTTATTATTACCCTCACTTAGCAAGTACGAACAGTAAGCCTACAGACATGCAAACCATACAAAAGCTTTAACACACCTGCCGTCCCGTGGTACGCGGAAGAAACTCGTCCCAGGCTTCTTGTGGGATCTGCCATTGTTGAAGCACCACGATACACAGCAGTAGCTGCCGTAGCTTGGACCGCCGGACGGCATGGCGTCAGCGTGGTCTGAAAATGTTAGTAAGTGGATGCTTCGCTGTCAAATTACGAAAAAGATATGTGCACGTCATAAGTGTACCAGTGTACCAGCAAACCCCTTTGAATGATTAGCTAATCGATGCACAATACAAAACCAGTGATACATCTCTGACCCATAAAACTCTGACTTACAAAGATATACGTCAAGACCACGAACAAAGATCAGAAGTTTCCAGGCCGCTATCCCTTGTAATGCAATGGTATCGCGGCCTGAAAACTTTAGAACACCTTCGTGCGTACGCAGTATCAGCAGTACATTGGGAAGAAAAATCGTAGTTGAAATTTGTGCGGTAAAATCATATTGGAAACGTAAAAAAAAAATTTGTGGGCAGCGTGCACTAGTGGCACAAGGCTAGCGAAGAAACGAAGATGATGGCCACTTGGCTAGTCCAGATTTGCCTCCGGCACACCAAGAATTATTCGTGTTCCGAGCCTTCGGGAAACGCGTCGTGAAGCATGCGAGGCCCAGCGAACTATTCTCAATATTTTGCACCGAGCCACCGAGCCTATGACCGAGCTGCCCAGATATGCTCAGCGCACAGACGCTCGCGTCCGTGGCAGACGCAGCACGCGTCGCCTCGGCTTGACGCCGTGCCGCCTTTGCTATACTGCATACGTTGCACAATGTTCCCGTCTAACCGCCGCATAGAGCCACAAACTTTCTTTTTAGCGAACCTCCCAGTCCTTAACAAGCTTCAGAAAAAAGTTACAACTGCGTGAATGAGACGCCACGTAAGAAACAAACTCGCACACACTAAGCGCAACGTGTGTGTGTGCATCTTTCTATGTTTGTTGCATGGTGTCTTTTTCGCGCAGGCGTAACCGTTTTCTGAAAAAATGACCCAACAAGACCAACAACATGTCATTCAACAAGCTTCGCTTGAAAACGTGCCTCACCTGTTATCTCACGCTTGAAAACGCCGACGCAGCCGACGTTGACGAAAGCGACGAATGCTTCTCGCCGTCAGTCATGCATGGGCTTGTCACTGGGTAGATGGTGTTTATGACAGTACGGCTGAAGAAAAATATTCGCGTAAGGTGTGTTGAATAAATCGTTTTTATGTATAAAAAACATACCAAATTTGGGCGTGTAATTATTAATTTGTGAAAACAATTCTGTTTCATTGATTATAACTGTGTTTTTTTGCGCTTGCGCCCTCTGAAGTTTGGTGGGAGCACTAGTTCGTTACGTAGTCGTGACGCACTTCCTGAGGCCAGGTTTTGCGGAGTGTCCGCTCTTGTCTTCTTCTTTCTCTATGATATGATTCCGTCGAGCGTTCGTTTTCTCCACGCCTAACGCTCTTTTGGTCGGCGTCTCTCCAGCCGCTAATGCCTCAGCCCTAGCACGGACGAGTGCACCGCGGTAGCGTTCCTCGTCAAACAGAGCAAGTTTCTGCTTAATATTGCGTATGTCAATTTTACATTCTCCCGGTTGTTTGCACTCCAAGTCTATTAGTCTTTCCAAAGTCTTTCGGAGTTCTTTTTCTTTCTTTTTCCTTTCGTAACTCAATGCGCAAGAACGATCAATAGCTTTTATTTTTATTCGCTGCTTGAACTCTTCCCATTGTACTGCAAGTTTAACTTCATCCTCCATTTTTATTTCATTGATACAGTTCATTACCTGATCTAAGAAATACTCGTCAGTGATCAAAGTGGAATTCATCTTCCACAGCTCCCATGAGAAAGTTCCATCTTTTGTTTTCTCTCCCATATCACATTTAACTAAACAATGATCACTGAAGTGTATTGGGTAGACAGCATATGTCTTACAGTGGGCTATTAATTCAAGCGACACGTAAATGCGATCAAGACGCGCATGGCTATTCCCCTGGAAATGTGTGAAACGCACATCCCGCGTTCCCTCCATACAGCTGCCCACGTCTTCTAACTCGAATTCAGTAACTACGTCCGCTAGCGTCCTACTACTTTATCGTAAATGGCGCGTCCGTTTGCTCGATCTCGCCATTGAGGACGCAGTTAAAATCACCCAGTAATACATATTTCCTTTCCAAAGTGAAGTGCTGCTTTAGGCTTGAAAAAAACATTGATCGCTCCTCGCAAATGGTTGGTGCATAAATACACACTATACGCCACTGACATTCATTGAATACTAAATCACAGTAAACCAATCTACCAGACGGGCAAGAAAAGGTATCTTGCACTACCAGACCAGGTACCTTCTTAATGAACAAAACACAGCCTGCAGAAGTGCCTATTGCTTGAGTTACAATTGCGTAGTAACGCGTCGTGAACCTCAGCACCATGCCCCGGGCCTCCTCCTCACCGTCTACTTTTGTTTCTTGTACAGCTAGTATATCCAAATCATGATCCACGAGCAGCCTGTAGACCTGGCTCTGTTTCCGCTTGGCGGCAAGACCTCGAACATTTAACGTGGCCACTCTAAGTTTCGGTACAACAGCCATGTCTACATAGTTAAGAAGTTAGCCCGGGGCATGGTGCTTACCTTCGGCGTCTAGCATAGAGCTAGACATCTTCGGAGCCTCCAGGTGGACCCGTGCCACTGGAGGACAAAGGTGGCCAGTGATTGTCCGATATCGGGTTGGGACGCAGCCTTGTGCTGCTGCGTCTGAACGAAGTTGCCGCCTTCGCAGGTGGCCCCTCTTCTTGCTTTTCGCTGGACGCCTCACGCCGTCCTGCAGACTGCTCGCGGGGTCTTTTGCTTGGCGCCCCACCACTGATACTCTCGCACGACACTGGAAGATCGGTTAATTCACCCGGCTCAGGCTCCTTCGATGGGGTGCTTGTGAAGCCTTCTTCGGTTTGGCCGGCTGGCTCTTGAGTAACCACCTCCCCAGCTGCTATGTCCGCTTTGGCTGCTGGTTCATCACCACCAGTCGGTGTAACTGTATCTGTTGAAGCTTCTGGGTTTGCCGCGTCGCCCGCGCCTTTCGCCGCGTCTTCAGCCTCGGTCACGTCCATCACCAACTCTGCTGTGTCGTCACCTTCGGCTGATCCGATAGCCGATGCGTACGTGCGCATGCACGCATCTTCGCTGTGGCCGAACCGCCGACAACGCGAGCATCGGGGTACCTTACACTCTCTCCTAACATGGCCGGTACCTTGGCAGCGCAGACACTGCGTTGGCCGACCAGGTGCAACCACAAGTGCCAGTTCACCAGCCACCCTGATTTGATGCGGAAGATCTTCAACCTTCACGCCACTCTTGAGCTTAAGAAGCACAGTCCGTGTGGTTGAACCCTTGTCGCTGACACCTTGAACACGCCATTGCTCCCTTGTGACTTGTACGACCTTCCCAAAAGCCGCCAACGCCGTTCGCACGTCTTCATCGTTGACGCCGTACAGCAGCCAATGAAGACGCAGCCGCACCTGCTGATCCTGGGGGTCTACGATGATGCAGCGTCGGCCCTTGACTTTCAGCTCCTTCACGTCCAGCAAGCGTTTCGTAGCGTCCGCGTTGTTCATGGTGACTGCCCAGACATGATTTATCTGGTAGGCCCCCAGTGCCAACACCTCCGGCAGCAGTCCTGTAGGTCCGAGCGCGTCTCGGAAATCTTCGACTCGATACGGTCTGCCGCGCACATCACCGTGTAAAAACACGGTGTTTTGCGCGACGCGTCCCTTGGGCAGTGGTGGCAAAATAATCTCATATCCTGCGTCTTGGTCTTCGGTCATCCTGTTACCGCGGCTAGTATGTGCCGCAAACGCCGCTCCTACGGAGCACATGATTCTTGCGTCCGACGCGCGTGAGAGCCGACGAAAAGAATGACGGAGCCACGCCGCTACTCGAAATTCCTCTACAAAGCGACCCTACCCAGGCGTTATGTCACGTAGGAACCGCCTTAACCTGAGTAAAATAGCCTGGTAGAAGAGTAAAACGAAGTGTCACACAATCGGAATTCTGTAACCAGGTGTCACACAATACGTATTGCGTGATGCGTGGGTCGTTGAATCCTTCCAACTCATTACAAAAAGCTCAGCCAAAATACTTCATTGTCATCAGCCACTGCACTAAGTGAAGTGCATATAATGTCTTGCATGCGAATGCATAGCGGGTACCTGTCTTCTCGGAAAAATCATGGATAATGGCGTAGCAAGTGCCTCCCAAATTAACAAAAAAACACAGCACATCCACAGGTGAATGATGATGATTGGGGTGCAGCATCCGCCCGTCCGTTTGTGTGTCCATGCTTCTGTCCGTCCGTCCGTGGTTCCGTCCCGTCGTCCATCCGGGCGTCGATACGTGCGTCCATCATTCCGTCCTTGCTTCTGTCCATCCGTCTGTCCATCGTCCATTCGTCTGTCCATCCGTCCATTCGTCCGTCCATCTGTCTGTCTGCCTCTCTGTCTGTCTGTCCATCCGTCTGTCAGTCACTCAGACTAGCGCCACCTGCTGTGTGAGTCATACAGCTAGGTGGTCACTATTTACGAACCGATCACAAAACACATGCATGGACATACCCACGGCTTCAGGCGCTTCACCTTTAATAATGATCCACGGCTTAGTGGGTACCTTGCAAGCGTATTTGAATTATTAGCCCCATTGGTAGCCACCAAAGAAGTTTTGAACCTTTTTGGTAGTCCCAAGAGTGTTACAACGGCTTCTAGAAACACCCCTCTTCCAGCTTTCACTGTGACTGTGCTGCACTTTTCTCGCTGGTCTGAAGCTTTTTAATAAGTCCATTAGTACCCCAAATAAATTAAATAAACTAAAAGCGCGTTGATGACAAAGAAGCAGGGTCAAGGACGGCAGAAGATTAAGTTTTGTCCTTTAAAACTTTTGAAGCAAGCATAGCATTTTGTTCTTGAACATGAGACTCGCGTGGGGGTCGCGAGATAACGGCCTCGTTTCGGCGAAGTCCTTGTGGCCGTTGGAGGAATGAATATCACTAATTTCATCGTTTCTTATTCCACTCGTGTGGATCACGGTGTATGTACATATAGTACTGGTATAGTGCATTCATCATGCACTTGGCGTTCAAACATACCGCATTGCTTGTTGAGTAGTAGAGGATTTCACGTAACTTGGAACGATTTCGGCTCTTCCATAGTAGAGTACTAAATTACTCTAAATTGTTAAACACTTCTTCTATGTATACACCTTGGTAGAGCGGGAGGTCGACAAATGGGAATATCGCTGGTAGATGCACCGAACTTAGCCTACACTCATGATGATATGATGATGATATATCATATACAAACTGCCTCATGCACAGGGACGACATCCAAATATTTCCATGCAAAAGTATAGGAAGCCGCTTGCGTTAGAGCCGATTATCACATCATCTTGAAATGTATATTGAAAAACATACAAAAAAAGTCGGGGATAAAATATTAAGAAACAGAAAGAAAAAATGGTCAGATCCCACGTACAGTGAGAAGCGATTATATGCGAAGCATGACCGGGAAGGTTGATATGTCACTAAATCAGCATAATGTGACCAGGCAGAGGTATATTATGCCATACATGACTTCTATTTCATGATTAACTTGTTTTAGTAATTTTCATTTAGCTTGTAGTGCATGATCATCATCATCATTTTCTCAATCACCGTGCCGCGCTTCTCGCGCAGCTTGCTAGCTCGAGCTGCGCGAGAATTAGAAAACGAGCTGACACGCCTGGCGTGGCGGACGCTGGTAGATGACGTGGCTCCGCTTCAGGCCTGGAATAAGTGGCGAGATCGGCACGGCCCCATCGGCCGCCTTCGACGTCTTCTCACGTCTCTCTTCTCTCGTCGCTACATTTGGTGACCCGGAGAACACGCCCCTTCGCCGAGCGGCCCGGGCCATGTTCCCGCAACTCTGCCCGCCAGTCCGCCGTTCCAATCGACCTACCCCAAGGTATGGTTTTGCAGCTCGACGCCGTTCTTTGCGTTGAATGGCATCACGGACCAGCTGCTGATGCACGCCATTCTTCTCGACGCCCTTCCGGTAGAGTTGCGCCATCTCGCTGCCACTTCAAGCACCACCCGCAGCCTACGATGCCCTCTCACTGTGGTGCTCGCTCGCAGCGTGCAACACATACCGTCCGCTTCCGTTTACCCGCACCAGGCCAGTTTTCCCCCGGCGTCGCAGAGCAAGGTACGAACCGGTCCGCCGCCCTCCTTGACCGCAACCTGGCTTCCCCGACAACGTCTCCCTCCGCCTTGGGTCCGGCCGCTGGCGCGGTGATTTCGCACCTGGTCACAATCCGACGAGGTTCTTGAGGTCGTTCCTGCTGCCGACGACCTCTCCACCACGGGGTG
>WOVY01006676.1:0-76197 GCA_013436015.1 Rhipicephalus annulatus
ACAGATAAACATCGAAGCGAGGTTGTCCAGTTATCATTCAGTTCTCATTGTGGTCGACACGTGCTGACGCCGAAATCGTGTAAAAGCAGGTGCTGTGAGCAGGCATTTAGCCCGCCTCACTCGAGGACGTAGTCCTGCTAGCAGGTGGAGGAGTTCGCGTCACTAGAGGCTACGTTGGCTGTGGACAAAACTACAGCGCAGTCAGGCTTTGACGCGGCCGCAGCGTGCGAACACCACGGCATGCGGAAGCCGAGTAGATTATAGCTAAGGCTGCAACGTATCAGGGATTCCCAGAGATTATCGGCTACTAATGTGAACAATGGCATCATCCTGAAATTGGCGCCATCTGAGACTGCAATGACAGAAACATTGTGACCACCTTTACGGCCATAGTGTCACACAAAGTGATAGGGCTGGTTTTTCAACTTTAGAGTAGCCTATCAACGGGCAAGGAGAGAGTTGTGTGGTGGGCGTTAGGCAAATATCCTAAATCGGCGTTGCCACCGAGACAAATATTGGTGAAATATAGCGCAGGGCCCTCATATGTCTTGCCAAGATACGTGGTATACACCGCACCAGAATATCCAACTTTCTTCAGCTCAGGCATTCTAATGACGGCGAGAAGGTATAACAGGATCACATCTGCTGCAAACTTCATCTTGTTTTCAGTTGCGTGCTTCAGTAGCGCATCTGTCAAAACTGCTGATTTTTCTAACCGTCAAAAGCGCCTTATCTTGTGCAAGATTCTTATTACATACATGTTCTCTGGTGCCCCTAGAGGTGTTGGCGTGTCCGCTGGTTTCTGGCTGTCTCAGGCTTTTTAAATGTTGTACCGCATAGTTTTTAACATGAAAGTGCTTTATCGGCATCTACCAAGAATTTAGTGAATTATTTCTGTCAAAGATCTGACGTTGATGAAGTGGCCAACGCCAAATAAGAAATACATATTGAATGGCCAGCGCAAAAACGACAGGAAAGAAAAGAGGGGACAGGAGAGCGCTCTGTCTTGTCTCCTCCTTACTTTCTGCCGTTTTTGCGCTGGGTATTTATAACGTATGTAAACCAACTCACCCAAGCTTTAACGTTAGCAAATGAGAAAGAGAAGCAAACCTGAAAATTAAACTTCCCGAACCGTAATAAAATTTCCGACACCATGGCCCGCGACAAGTCTCGGTGCTGTACGACTGAGATTTCGGAGCAAATGCAAGACCCCCCACAAAATCACCTTACATCTCTCGAACATATTTTTTTTTTGCTCGCACGCTGCTCTCTGGTGGCGATCACGGTAGTGCCACCTTCTGTGAGTGGTGAGGAGAAGTAATGCGGGACAACATTTACTACCGGTGGTAGAAACGATTTGTCGACGATGTAGTCAAAGCATGGCGCCCTATATAACGCGCGGGCTCGCAATCTCAAAGGCAATGTTTAAAACATCTCGATTGTAGGAACAATGAAGTTGGCCTCGTATTTGCGTGCTTCCCTACAAAGCACTTCGAAAGACAAGTGTTTTGTCTAGAGAGAATGAATATAATGTTTTTTTTTACTTCTGCGCCAGAAGATCGGCTAGTGCTACGTGATATATGGCGTCATCTAGCAGTAATGCAAAGAAACGAAATTATTTTTTTATCAGAATGGAGAGTTACTTGTAGGTGGAAGCATCACGTCGTTATAGTGATACGTGGTAAACGCCCGCTTTTTGGTTCATGGCATCACAAGTAATCACAGCGTAATAATTACTGTGGTCTTCTGAACTTTGTGTCGAAGCATTTTGTAAAAAAAGCAACACACTACCTAATATTTACGTACTGATGAAGCGCTTTAAATATGCGTATTATTTGATTTTTCGTTAAAAATGTTTACAAATGTGAATGAAGCTACCAGTTTCAAGGCTGGGTGTACAGCACGGGCGTAAACGTTCGCGGGGCGGCTGAATCGTTAGACTCAGAAATAACAGAGAGACAGACAAAAAATTTCGCCGTTGAAGCATCCTAACAAATGCTTGTTAAAATGTTGTGGTAGCATCGGAAAATGGCCCCAAACAGTTATGTTCTTTCACTTGTTTCATGTAAGCGGGTGACAGCTCGTTGTCGGAGTAGTACAATTAGGACATGCACTTGTGGCATGCCGATACCAATATTACCGCTGCTACCGTAACTGCTGTAGAAAGGCAAATATATTGACAGGCGAATACTGTCCCTTCCAGTCCCGACACAGACGCTAGTGGTACGTTGAATGCCTGTGCGCGTTCACGGCTCAAGTTTCGAAAATCTACCTCCCATGTTGCAGAAGTGCAGTGTAGTCTTTACATGAGCGCAGGCGTTCTTTCACCGAGTGTGATGACTTATGTTCTTTGACTACTTTTTCTTTTCGTTCACAGTGACTCGCACCAAATTTCAACTAACAATAGCCATGGCTTTGGTACTTTCGGAGCTGTCTTTAGGCCACTGGAACTCACTTGTGAATTTTATAATGAGGGTAGATTGTTTCTTTCAAGTGTAGCAAGCAATGACGTCATTTCGATGTACCAACCTAAGGATGAAAAACCACTTCTCGCAATCAGATCCCACACTGTAACGTGCATGGTTTAGGATATTATTGTTAACCTTACTTTGACAAATTGGCTCGAAGTGTCATGTCAACATAAACCCTTGAAAGCGTACGGAAAATTAGTGAGACTGCTGGTGGCTACAGGATACCAGGTCATGTAGTTATTTCAGTACATTGAACCGTGCAATAAAACTTCAAGCACGAGATAAAAAATAACTCAAAGCTTATTTTTTATTGTTTTTCCTTCTGGCAAAACAATAAACAATGAACGCTAATGACCTCTGCAAGAACACGGTTCTCTTTCATGTTGACCAATTTCTAAAAAGATGGGTCAGCCACATTTTTTACACACTTCGCCCCGGCACCTGTTTTTGTTTACCGCCACATTTTGGTGATAAATCACTCGCCACTGCTTCAGCGCATCACCAAAAGGACTTCACCTGCAGTGTGCCCTCAGCCTATGCGAGACCTTATGTACGAACGTGGTAAGTGGCAACATCTGTTATTGTTTTTTTTATTTTTTAGGGGTCGGTTGAACATTTGAGCTTCACACTTTTGTGAGCAGAAGACTTGCAAATGGGAGGAGAATATGCGTTGGACACCCTGACATTCCCTGCCTTGCTGTGTTTTCTTCTAGGGTCGTTCTCAAGTCGAGGTTAACGATACCAGACTTTGCCAACTTTGCATGAGCTGAATTGTACGCCAAAAGTGGCTTGTTGGTTCGGGGTTGATAAATCAAACATGAAAAAATCCTCGCGACAGTGAGCTAAAATTGGATAATCTACAAAGTATTGCCAATCGGCAATTCACGGTTCAAAATGAATGGGAAAATGAAACCAGGAAATATTTGTAGTCTCGCCATTCCAATCATTGCTTTCAGAGACTTGGTCATGGATCATTATGTTCTAGACAAAAAATCCAAAAATTATAGAACAATAGTTCCTTCAAGGTTATTTTTTAAAAGTTTGTCAATATTTGCTAAAAGCAGATCGCTTGGGCAGGAGTTTATATGTATGCCTTTATTCAGAATGTAAACTTTCTCGTTAATTAGGGCAATTTGATAGCAGCGACAGAAACCACGCTGCAGAAAATTCTGTTGTATGTTCCAATGTTAGGAATCTAAAATAACAATACTGTCACGGGGTCGTGACGTGGCCGAAGACAGGAAACTTCGTGTTGAGATTTAACTGTTTATTTGGGCGAACCTGTGCCCGGTAAAGGGAAAGTCTAATTACAGCAGCAGTCTTGCACAGATAGCAGTCCTCGGACTGATAGCGGCGAACGCAGCGTCGGCCTTCGATCAACAACTGACAAGCGGTGAAGCGCGTCGGCATTTACACCCTTGCCGTCGAATGTTCTAGCGTATTCGCTGGCGGTGGCGTAGGTTCCAGAACAATCTGTACCATTCGCACAGTGGGCGTGTCCTTATCGAAATGATCTACTAAAGTCCGGTACCTTCTCGAAACCTGCAGGCGCGGTTTACGTCGAGATTCGTGTGGTGTTTCGGAACGATAACAAAAACTTGGGAAATAGAACGTGGCATTGCCCCCCTCTGAAAAAAGGCATCGTCGCGATGCTTTAACTAAAGATGAAGGTACAATAATAATGCAAGAAAGTACAATGAATAAATTACAATACAACAATAATACAAAAAACACTGTTTCAGTTTGTTAACGTGCATGAAACGGCTTGAGGCGCGCGGCATGGACGACTTCAGGTCGCGATCGGCGTCGTTGAGAGTTCATGATGCCGTCGGGGTCAACCTCGTAATCAAGTGGGCCGAGACGTCGAACCACCTTGTACGGTCCGAAGTATCGTCGCAGAAGCTTTTCACTTAGTCCATGTCGGCGTATCGGCGTCCACACCCAAACACGTTCACCGGGCTGGTATTCCACGAAGCGTCGTCGAAGGTTGTAACGGTGGCTGTCGGTCGTCTGTTGATTCTTGATACGGAGACGCGCAAGTTGTCGGGCTTCTTCGGCGCGTTGAAGGTACTCGCTCACATCGAGGTGTTCTTCGTCGGTGACGTTGGGTAACATGGCATCGAGCGTCGTTGCCGGGCTCTTTCCGCAGACCAATTTGTATGGAGATATCTGCGTCGTCTCCTGCACCGCCGTGTTGTATGCGAAGGTCACATACGGAAGAATGGCGTTCACGTCTTGGGTTCGACATTGACGTACATTGACAGCATGTCGGCGATTGTCTTGTTAAGCCGCTCGGTGAGGCCGTTGGTCTGTGGGTGGTACGCTGCCGTCCGGCGGTGGTTTGTTTGGCTGTATGCCAAGATCGCTTGTGTTATGTCGGCAGTGAAGGCCGTTCCTCTGTCAGTGATAAGAACCTCCGGGGCGCCGTGACGTAGGACGATATTTTCGACGAAGAACATAGCTACCTCGGATGCACTGCCTTTTGGCAGGGTTTTTGTCTCGGCGTAGCGGGTGAGGTAGTCGGTAGCTACCACGATCCACTTGTTTCCGAAAGCCGACGTCGAAAACGGCCCCAGTAGGTCCCGCTGGCCTTGTCGGCGGTGTCTTGCGTCGCTGACAGTCCCGGCATGTTCTCACATAACGAGTGACGTCGGTGGTAAGACGTGGCCAGTAGTACCTTTCTTGTATCCTCGCGAGCGTGCGGGAAACACCGAGGTGCCCTGCCGTGGATCGTCGTGCAGGGCCTGCAAGTGTTCTGGTCGCAGAGCTGAAGGCACCACAAGGAGGTACTTAGCTCGAAGCGGTCAAAAGTTTTTCTTTTGTAGAAGACCGTTTCGTAGAAAGAACGACGCAAGTGCACGCTTGAATGCCTTCGGGACTTCGGCGGTCCTGCTTCGAGGTATTCTATTAGGGCCTTAAGTTCGGGTCAGCCCGCTGTCGTTCAGCGAAGTCGTCGGTAGTTATCATTCCCAAGAAGTAGTCGTCATCCGGGTCGTCAGGTAGCGGTTGGTCGACAGGCGCACGAGAGAGACAGTCAGCGTCGGAGTGTTTTTTGCCGGACTTGTAAATGACAGTAATGTCATATTCTTGAAGTCTCAGGCTCCATCGTGCGAGGCGACCTGAAGAGTCCTTCAAGGTGGCTAGCCAACACAAGGTGTGGTGGTCGCTCACAACTTTGAAGGGCCTGCCGTAGTGGTAGGGGCGAAATTCCGACGTAGCCCAGATGATGGCGAGGCACTCCTTTTCTGTTGTGGAATAATTTGCTTCTGCTTTGGATAGCGATCGGCTGGCGTAACTAATAAGCCTTTCAAGTCCGTTAGCCCTCTGCACTAGAACGGCGCCAAGACCTACGCTGCTTGCGTCAGTATGTATTTCTGTCTCGGCAAATTCGTCGAAATGGGCAAGTAACGGAGGCGTCTGGAGGCGATTTTTGAGCTCCTGGAAAGCGTGTTCCTGTGGCGTTTCCCACTTGAACTCCACGTCAGCCTTGGTAAGGTTAGTGAGAGGATCAGCGATGTGGGCGAAGTTTTTCACGAACCGCCGATAATAGGCGCACAGGCCCAGAAATCGGCGCACGGCATTCTTGTCAGTCGGCGGCGGGAAGTCGGCGATTGCGGCTGTTTTCCCTGGATCGGGATGAACTCCAGACTTGCTGATAACGTGCCCCAGAAACAAGAGCTCCTCATAAGCAAATCTGCACTTTTCTGGCTTCAGTGTGAGCCCGGACGTCTTGATGGCTTGAAGTACAGTTTCAAGGCGCCGAAGATGCTCGTCAAAACTCGAGGAAAACACGACGACGTCATCCAAGTACACAAGGCAAGTCTGCCACTTCAATCCTGCCAGTACTGTATTCCATAACGCGTTGAAACATTGCAGGCGCTGAGCATAGGCCGAAGGGCATCACCTTAAATTCGAAGAGGCCGTCCGGTGTTATAAACGCCGTCTTCTCTCGGTCTCTTTCGTCGACTTCGATTTGCCAATAGCCAGTCTTGAGGTCCATTGACGAGAAGTACTTGGCGTTATGGAGCCGATCAAGTGCGTCGTCTAGTCGTGGGAGAGGATACACGTCCTTTCTTGTGATTTTGTTCAAGCGGCGATAATCGACGCAGAAATGTAGGGTCCCATCCTTTTTCTTCACTAACACCACGGGGGATGCCCACGGACTCTTGGACGGCTGGATAATGTCATCTCGCAGCATTTCGTCAACTTGTCTCTTCATGGCCTCACGTTCTCGCGTCGAAACCCTGTACGGACTCTGACGGAGCGGTCTGGCATTTTCTTCGGTTATGATTCGATGTTTCGTGATTGGGGTCTGCCGAATTTCCGATGACGACGAAAAGCATTCTTCGAATTGCAGGAGCAGGGCCTTGAGTTGTTCTTGCTTATCGTTCGGAAGTCTGGGACTGATGTCTAAAGCTCTGGAAGGGGCTTGGTTCCTCCTAGCAGGTTCCGCAGAATCGGCGAGGGCGAAAGCTTTGGTGGCTTCGACAGTTTCTTCGATGTATGCGTCCGTTGTTCCTTTGTTCACATGTTTGTACTCAGTGCTGAAATTCGTGAGCATAACCGTAGCTTTGCCTCCCGGCAGCTCTGCAATTCCTCTTGCGACGCAAATATTTCGGGTGACCAACAGATGCTGACTGCCTTCAACGACGCCTTCCAAGTCAGGTGATTTAGGAGCGCCGACTGGAATAATGACGCTTGAGCGATGCGGAATGGTTACTTGTTCTTCTAGCACATTCAAGGCATAATGTCCTGACGGCGTGCGCGGCGCTAGTGCTTCTTCTGTGGATAACGTTATCAACCTTGTTTTAGGTTGATTGATATGTCGGTTTAACGTCCCAAAAGCACTCTATGATTATGAGAGACGCCGTAGTGGAGGGCTCCGGAAATTTAGACCACCTGGCGTTCTTTAACGTGCACCCAAATCTGAGCACACGGGCCTACAACATTTCCGCCTCCATCGGAAATGCAGCCGCCGCAGCCGGGATTCGAACCCGCGCCCTGCGGGTTAGCAGCCGAGTGCCTTAGCCACTAGACCACCGCGGCGGGGCTTGTTTTTAGGTCGATGACAGCACCATGGAGGCATAAGAAGTCCATGCCAAGGATTACATCTCTCGAGCAACGCTGTAGGACTACGAAGTCTGTAGGATAAATACGGCCGTTAATGGTGACTCTCGCTGTGCAGATTCCTGCAGGCGTTACGAGACGACCTCCAGCTGTGCGGATTTCAGGGCCTTTCCAAGCTGTCCTAACTTTCTTTAATTTTGCGGCGAACGACCCACTGATGACAGAATAGTCAGCTCCAGTATCGACGAGAGCAGTCACACTGTGCCCATCGATAAGAACGTCGAGGTCGCTAGTTCGCCGTCTCGCATTACAGTTAGGGCGTTGCGTCGGGTCACGGCTGCGTCGGCTTGTTCCGCTGCTTCCATGTTGCGTCGTCCGGCCACCTTCGGTAAGTGAGCTTTTGCCTTCAGAGCTTTGCCTGGTTGGTGTTGTGTTCAAAAAGCTCCGTCGCGGCGGCGTCATCGTCGGAGGACCTTCGGTAGTTCGTCGCACAGCAACCGCACCTACGTCGGTTGCTGCCCTTAGTTTCCCGGATACGGGCTAGGAGACCGGCACCGCGTTAGGCCAGAGTACTGCCGGAAGTGCGGTGACATGCGGCGGCTGGGCGACGGCGAACGGGAAGGACTTCGTGGGGTCCATTGAGTTCCTGCCAGGTAGTCGGCGATGTCACGTGGCCGATCTCCTGGCTGCGGACGCGGTGCATTGACGGCGAAGCCACGCAGTCCCATCTGTCGGTACTGGCAACGGCGGTACGTGTGCCCGGCCTCGCCGAAGTGGTAGCAGAGCGGGCGGTTGTCAGGTGCACGCCAAACGTCCGTTTTCCTCGGTGCACTGCGCTGGCCCGCTGGGGAACGGTAGGACGTCGGTGTTGGTGGTGGCGGCGGTGGCGTCTGGCGACGGAAGTGCGAGGGGGCGGCGTTTTGGCGTGGACGGGGAGGAGCGTTGTGGCGCACTGCAGCGGCATAGCTCATAGTTTCTGGCTCGGGCGACGGTGTTTCGGGAATTCGAAGTGATTGCCGGACTTCTTCTCGCACAATGTCGGCGATCGAATCCACTTGAGGCTGCGCCGAAGGCAACAGTTTGCGCAGCTCTTCGCGCACAATCGCTTGGATCGTTTCACGCAGGTCGTCGGAGTCACTGGCTTGAGCAGCAGCGCATTCTGGAGTCAGGCGACGATTATACTGTCTGGTGCGCATGTCAAGCGTTTTTTCGATGGTGGTTGCCTCGGATAAAAATTCTTGGACGGTGTTCGATGGATTCCTCATTAGTCCCGCGAAGAGCTCCTGTTGGACCCCTTGCATGAGGAAACGAACTTTCTTTTCCTCAGGCATGTCTGCGTCAGCGTAACAGAATAGGCGGGTCATCTTCTCCGTGAAAATTCCAACCTTTTCATTTGGTAGCTGAACCCGGGTCTCGAGTAGAGCAGCGGCCCTCTCTTTGCGAGCGACGCTCGCGAACGTTTGCAGAAATGCGCCGCAGAAGACATCCCACGTTCGGAGCGTGGACTCCCGATTCTCTAGCCAGGTCCTTGCGGTGTCTTCCAGGTAGAAGTACACACGACGGAGCTTTTCTTCGTTGTCCCATTGGTTGAGGGCGGCCACACGGTTGTATGTTTATAGCCAGGTTTCCGGGTCTTCAAACGATGAGCCATGGAACGTTGGTGGTTCCCTGGGTTGATGAATGACGATCGCGGGCTGGGACGCTCCAGTTGTCATTGTCGCTGCATTCGAGGTCATGGTCTTGGTCTTCGGCGCCTTGTCTTGTAGAAGGCCGTACTCCGGTGGGAGACCTTGCTGTCGAGGGCTCGTTCGCTGCTCTTGGTTGGCGTCGGTGTCTTCTCCGCGACGGGGGCTGGGTTCACGGCTTGACGGGGGTGTCCGGTACATGAACGAAGCAGCACCTCCACCAGATGTCACGGGGTCGTGACGTGGCCGAAGACAGGAAACTTCGTATTAGGATTTAGCTGTTTATTTGGGCGAACCTGTGCCCGGTAAAGGGAAAGTCTAATTACAGCAGCAGTCTTGCACAGATAGCAGTCTCGGACTGATAGCGGCGAACGCAGCGTCGGCCTTCGATCAACAACTGACAAGCGGCGAAGCGCGTCGGCATTTGTACCCTTGCCGTCGAATGTTCTAGCGTTATCCTACGCCACCGCCAGCGTTATCACTGGCGGTGGCGTAGGTTCCAGAACAATCTGTACCGTTCGCACAGTGGGCGTGATCTTATCGAAATGATCTACTACAGTCCGGTACCTTCTCGAAACCTGCAGGCGCGGTTTGCGCCGAGAATCGTGTGGTGTTTCGGAACGATAACAAAAACTTGGGAAATGGAACGTGGCAATACAATTTGTAATGGTTCCTAACTGTTTTTCATGTAGCGATCATTGAAGATCTTTACCATGATACCATATAGTGAACATGAACTCATTGCGTTGAAGTTGCCACATGGCCAGAACTTATTTATATGTAGAGCGGATTTTGTATAAAAAACAGTTGTTAGAAGCGCTTCCTAGTCTTTTTTGTGTGCCTTTCTTTTATGCCCGAGTTCACAAGCCTTACAATTTTCACAATCAGGGTAAGTCATAATTATAGTCTTAATCGTTGAGATTGATATGTCGTCCTAGTCGTCAAAGTGAGCGCATCTATGTCTAAACGCTGCCATAGCTGCTAAGCACCAATTTACATTGCACATTTTTTACGTAAATACACAACAAACAATTAACTTGCTTATCGAATGGAATAGTGCTGGGCTATTTGCTTCACAATTGAAGCAATCGGAACATCACCTCGTAAAGCAAGATTATGCAGGCACAACCTTAGATAAGCACCACAGAATAGCATACAGATCGCAGTGTGCCGTAACAGATACGCGTGGAGGCTAATAGATGCATTTTATAATACAATACCAAAGAAAAGCTACGCCACATTTAAAATGAAACCTGTTTTTTTTACTGGAGCCAAAAAAGAGGCTTTACCAATCATACAAGCATGCTCTGTGTATTTAGTTCGACATAACCAGCGATTATTCACGAAAAAGTTCCTAAATAGTGGTGATCTTTAGAATACTGCATTGTATAGCAGATGAAGTGACATATTATAGAACGCTACCATACCTCCCCACACATTTTGATTCCATAGAACAAAGATGTCACAATTGTCCTTGTCAAAAGTGTTCAACAGAGACACTGTCAAGGACCCTCCTAAACCTGCAGGTGTAAAGAGGTATACATATATTTCTGGGTAATTTCCAATTCCGCAGTGTACTTACTGGTGCGTATACTAAGAGACTAAGCAGCTGAGAAGTACCGCCTGAATTACACACTAATAATTTTGGTGCTCCGCTAGGTAATTTCTCATGGTCACACTTTTATCAGCGTACTCGCTGAACATCTAAGCCTATTTTGCCACAAAAAATTATTTTGCTATTGAGAAAGTGATTTACACCGCAGACACTGTACACCAAGGGTCAGCAGTTTGTCACAAATGTCCATGTCAATGTGGCATACTGCATCGAACGGTGAATGCCGCTTCATAATACTTGGGGGAACTTGGTCTGCAGATTTTACCTGCGAAATCAGCCACGATCCTAGACAATGTCCTCGTCAAAGCGCGAATAGGCTAGCTCTCGGACACACACTGATGCAATGGGTAGTAGAAAATCGCTATCCTAATATAATCATCGATGATGACGTTTCCTGGCACCCTGCTGTTACCACTGCGAGGCACAAATTACTGTCATTGTTCTAGCTTGTTGCTGTCTTGACTTCAAGGGGTGATGGAATTGACCAGAATACAGTGCTACAGCTGTACCACTCATGCTTACTCTCTCGTGTTTCGTATGCCTTGCCAGAGAGGAATGAGCTGTTCAGTTATTCTGTAGGCTTGAATGGCATCACCGCGTTGCCCTATAAGTGATGCTTGTCGTAACTTGTGAGGCTCCATGCATCTCAATATTTACTGAAGCAAACACTTTCATCTAAGGCCGCAAGCTGACCAGAGGGCACTGCACAATATTGAGAATATGCAGCGAGCCTCAGATGTAAAATTACTATTTATTAGGCGATCGTTCAGCCGGTTTCTCGCATGGGTAAAATGACACCATTGTTCATTCGCATTACTGGTAGTTCTGGTGAAACCAAGGCACATCGAAGAGCATAGCAAATGCGCCTTCCATACTCATCTGTGAAGTCCAAGAATATAAAAAACTGTGACATTTCTGTTTCTGCATTTTACTCAGTATCCTAATCAAACCTATTTAAAGAATGTAAAGGCTGCGCCAAAGTGTTTACGAACGCACCTGTACAGAGTGACTACTCCAGTGCTTCTGCAGCCTTCTTTTGCCCGTAGATAGATATTTAAAACACTGCAGTTATCATCGTCGGTGTATGCACAAAAAGCAGGGACTAATATCACATTGAATACGCGTAAGAAGGAGTAACAGCATGGAGGATCGCCGTCCTTACAGACGCTCGTCGCGCCCTCACTGAACTCAACCGAAAGGAGGCTGACATCTCTTTTCTATGTGGTATCGCGGTATCCGTCCAGATAACTCTATCATGTGGAGGGGGGTATTTTACCAGGGGATACGTTAGCAATTGCGCATTGCTGGAAATAAAAAGCACGATCTTTCGTTCCTTCGCCTTGTAATCATGATGATCGCAACGGCCTAGAAATTTCATCTATGATAGCACTCATCTGTCTACAGGCTCACAGCTCCTAACTTTACTGAAAATTCCTATAATATAGTACCCGTGTCATACGATGTTGCTGAATACAGGTATTGTAGAGATTACAGCCCATACAGAAGATTCAGGGATTACGACACATATATCAGGTATAGGGCTTATGGACTATACAGGATGTAAAAGGTTAACGGGCCATATAGGAGTTATAGGGTTTCTGGGTAATATAGTTGATAGATGTTGGATGAACTTTCTAGTTCCTGCTGAAATCATAATAAAAAAGAGAGACGGGACACAGAACCACACACCGTATGATTTTAAGCAAGCATCAAGTAGCCACAGAACACGTACTCTTGTAGAACATCCCCGGTTCTTATGGGCATGTAGTGAGGGTCATAAATAACGTGTGACTGAGCATAGTAATAAGGCAGTGCCAGTTTTTGAAGTGTAAAAAATATGACTATAAATATGATTATGCAGCAATGGACAATTTAGGTGCTTCAAAAGTGCAGTAGACTCAATGGGTGGAAGATATTGTTGAATGCAATGTAGCGTTGTCACGTCGCAGAAAACAAAGAAGACAAATATTGTTGCATCCTCGCAATTTTTGATAATAATTAACACTTTGCAATGAAATGTTTTCTCTTTCTCAGCGAGCCATGTGCATGCATATGTGCTGGCTGCTTCACATGTTTTTTTCAAAGCCATCTGTACAGTAATAGGTAAATACATGGAGCCCTTGTTTAATATTTTACTCATTTGTTTACCTATGAGTTAAACTTAAAGCGATTACGTCAACCAAAAGACCGTAAGTGGGTACTGACAGAAGACTTTGGATCTCACATAGCCTGCAAGATAAATTTTTCTAAACATGCATATATCTGGAAAACTTAATAAGCATTTACAGATTAGACGACAATATATATAAATATTGAAGTTTTGTGTACCGGATCCAGTGCTATACGCCGCATCTCGAATTGTTGAATCACTGAAAGTGACCTGAAGCTTAGTCACAACTTCCAAGGCGCCACCACTGTGGCCGAGCTCAGAGATAGCACAGCTACATTTTTGACATCATAGTCGTTGTTGCCCTGTGGCCTCACTTGTGCTAGCAGGCTACTATTCAGTGACTGCTGTGTCCACGCCTGACGTGAACATGGGGAACGTGAGGAAGCCTCGAGAAAATCTTTGCACCCAAACGACAACGATTAAGTAGGTGGCAACCACAACGACCTACATATGGAGCAGCAAGAGAATGTGAGCACACATTATAGGCAGCACGGAAGTGCGTCAGGGTTTTGTTTGTAATGGGGAAGAAGAACAAGCATTATGCCGAAGTAGGCCATCTTTTTAGCTAGAAGCGCCGAGCGCACGCTATTTGCCCAAGCGCCGCAATTCCTGTGTTGGTAGTAGCCGCCCGCTTTAACTTATGAAAGACCTGCTGTGCAAGTGCTATTTACGCCAAGGAAGCCCGTTTTATGTGTATCTTTTTACATACTAGCTGCACTTGTTGCACCCACCCCTGGTGGCTCGTGTTCTTGAAGCTGTGTCAAACTTAAACTAGTCTGTATTAAACGGGCAGCAATTTTTCATCTGTCCCATGCTGCAGCAAGCGATCCTCTGACTGTATTGTGGCTGATAAGCTGTCAGCAATGTAAAACTGCAAGGCAAAAACTTGTGTCAGTACCTCTTTAGGCAATAATCAATTGCCAAAACCTTCGACTTTTTAGCTCTCAGAGCCCTGTTCAGGGGCACATGTTTGTCCCCTTGATGTGCAAAATCCCAAGATGGGGCTACTATGGGACTCTTGTTCTGAAGCTGAAGGACACTCAACAGAAACTTTGTGGCATCTGTGCATGACGACAGCAGCCAACCCCACTGCTCATTCTTCTAACTCTCAGATGAATCTGCGTTAGAAAAATGTCTCTGTGGTCATTTTTGTGGGAGTTAACTTTGTTGCGCTAATTCTCAAAGTGTTGCTATTACACCTAAAATTTACTTGCATAGATATTTCAAAGAATAAAGCTTCAATAGTGCAAAATCCTCCCGAGAGGTTCTGCATTTTTAATTGAAAGAGGTAAAAAGAAGGGCTTACAAACGAATATGCGCGCCGCTCTAGGCACGTGCTTTAGTTCTGATCCATGGCATTAGCACATTTACAATGGTCCATGCTTTTTCTACTAAGAACAAGCATATGTGATTTCATAAAGAGTAAGTGCTGAGAGCACACGTAGTGTGCTTTCAGAACTTACTATTAGTTGAGACTACAGACAGCAGGAAAATCCCTTTACTCTGAAAAGCACTCACATTGACGTTAACCAGCGTTTTGTATTATGTGAGATCGACTCCTTTACAGTTAGTTGATAATAATAATTACTATAGCATTCATATTTTCTCCTGTTTTATTTAGTGCTTCGTGCTTGCAACAAAACTTACAGACTCTATCTTTGAACACCGACTGACGTTTGCTGGTGTGCTAAAACAGGGGTGCAACAGCGGACATACAATTTGTAGCAATTTTCGAAGCAACAAGACGTTACTGCTCTGCTATGAATGCGTAGCCATGATAATTTTTCTATATGCTGTCGCAATAGTAATGTCCCACACATTGGATGATACAAAGGAGGTCCTCGCTTATTTCGCTTTTTTTCCGCTATTCTTCATTTATTTGCTTGTCTATTCTGCCCATGTGCTTTTCCTCACTGCAAGGAGTAAGAGCAGTGGGCACACAAATAGGTGTTTAAAAAAAGTTGTTGTAAGGGGAGCACTGACAGGCTGAACACTTTCAAAAGGCTCAAAGAGGAGAAGAGATTGTTTCTAGCAACTTTTTGGCTTGGCACCATAACTAGTGCTGCTGCAGTGTCATTGTTGGTCAGGACACTATTCTGAAGCCGTTGGCACACATCTGGTTGAACTGTTAAAAAATAATTGGAGGTGGTTTGCCACCCTTTATTGCAGTTACATACAGAACTAGGTTTCAATGTGTAAGCAAAATCTGTTCACTATAGATAAATGATGACGCTCTCTGAAATACATGATATATTCACAAAAAAAAACTCAGGAAGAGGCTAAATGGTTGCCCCTTGAACGTGAAGGAGATAGCCTGCTTCTAAAAGGTCAATAGACAGTCTAATAGTCTCGACATTGCATGCACTCAAAAACATTCTGGTGTGGTTCTTTTCATGCATGTTTTAATGAGAAGGGTTTTTTATAGAACTTTTGTTACTTTGCCTTGTATTGCTGAAATCGTTAACTTAGATATAATACATGAATCGCTTTATGCATTTTTGTTTTATGCAAATGGTGTGCTTAGCCAGTCGGTATAATTATATTTGAATAAAATCGTAAAATCTCTCATTTTTTAACTATACAGCAGGTTTATTTTTAATTTATGCCACCGTAGATGTGAACACAATTGGTGACATGCTTGATTATTACATCACTATCACAACCCTAACTACACCTGCTGCAGTGCATATTGTGACAAAAGGAATGGTACTTAACATTACTGGCAGAATACACTTTTATGTTTCAAATTTGTTACAAAGCCTGGTAAAAATGTGTGTACTTTTTTCACTCCCACTAACAATTCTAGCCATACCCAAAGCAGCTTCCACTTTTTGGAGGTCCTCACACTACTTGCTGTTCAAAACAAGTATCAATGCCATAACCTTCCTTTGTCGGCCTACTCACCACTCTATTAATGAGAATTAACAGACGACGCTACCTAGGAAACAATAGAGATGTTATGAAAAGTAATTTCATTGTAATTGTAAAAAAACCTAAACCTATTAATAGTTTGTCGCCAAGTTATCTTTTGGTTCACTTTTTTTCATATTTTGTTACAGTTACTTTTGAGAACATTCTCCATAGCTTGTTTGGCATTATTTTCTGTTAGTTCTCATTATAATGTGCTCACCAAAGATGACGAACTCTTAAATTTATAGTTCTTCCTTTAACTCAAGATTATGAAACAGTGAATTCCATTAATCATAGCGGTGTGAGACTTTTTAATCAGTTGTGCGTGTGTTCGTGTTCTTGTATCTAGGTAGGAGGGCACACCATTGCCACTTTATGTGACTTGCAGAGTTTCTGAGAACTAACAAATGCCTAATGCTGCCAAAGAAGTATAGGGGATATTGGAAGTAATTGTAATGTAATTGTCAAGAAAGGAAAGTAGAAGAAAAGATAACTTGCCATGGCAAGAACTGAACCCGCGACCTACGAATAAAGCGTTCGGTGCTTTACCAACTGTACTACTACAGCAGCAATCACCCCTCCCGCTTTGTACAGTCTATATGTGTACCTAACCACCGAAGAGTCAGTCAGCCCCGCTAGTTGCCATCATGGCTTGTGTGGGACGCTTTTTTTTCTATTGGCATCACGTAGTTTGTGATGTCATTAAAAGCTGGCGGCCTGACTGATGCTCCTGCGCTTAATGCACATATATTCCCATAAAGTGGACGGGGAGATCACTGTCATAGTAGCGCATTTGGTAGGGCGTCAGACGCGTTATTCAAAGGTCACAGATTCGGTCATTGTGCACGACAAGTTACCTTTTCTTTCACGTTACTTTCTTCTGAATTACATTACAAATAGTTCGTGGTTCCTAGTACTTTTTCTGGCAGCATTGTCAGTTTTCAATAATATTGTTTCGAACAAAAACGAGCCCTTAAGCGTACACTTCTATTCTTCTTGCAGATTATCTGGTGTTTCCTAAAAAAGGTACGTTATAATCTGAAGAGGAAAACAGAATGTGTCAATGTCACAGTTAGCTCTTGTAGTGATTACAAGTAAGATATGTTTTGAAGAAGCATAAAGCATTCTGCCACTTGCCTAAGAATGGCTAGATGGCTAGAATAGCTAGAAAGAATGGTGCTAGATGCACTTTGTTATCTTTGAATTGAGCTATCTTCAATTCTATTTTTATACATTACATGGACTCGACATGGCAGTATCACACAGTTTATAACCAAAGAGAATATGCAGCGAGCAATGTTACAAATACAAAAATTGCATCAAGATAAGGCTAAAACTGCACCCCCAACGAACCTGGACAGAGAGCACAGGGTGCAGGCTTCATTCCTTCTGCCCGTCCTTGTCAAGTGCGATCTGTTTTCACTTCGTTCTGATCAACTCACTATATCGAGATGTGTTGTTCTAGTGCATAAAGATGCTCCGCGGGAAACTAGGTTTGTCTCAAATTCTGTGTGTGTTTTTCAACATATATGGTGCCCGGTTCAAGAGTACATACAGAACCCCAGGTAACGCAGAGCGTTGATTCAAAGTGGTTTGAAGGTAACGAATGTGAGGCAACGCTGGACGGTAAAATATAACACTGCGCCAACGTTTATAGTATTACGTTGCCATAACACAGTGTTTTATTGTTGCAGTAACATTCAAATAATGACGTTTTCCTAACATGCTGTTTTCAACGAGGCAACAACATCCAAATTATCACGTTGCCTAACGTGATGGTATTCTTGCTGGCAACAAAAATAAAATAATCACATTGCATCAACGTTGTATATAGACATGAAGCCCATGTTTAACAACGAACGTAGAGACAACATCGAGAGCATAATCGCTGAAACATCCAATAACACACGAGGCAAGTTTTTCAACTTTGTGTACTCATTTGTATAATGACTGACAGTGGCTAGATAGTGTGGTTGAGTAAGAAATAGAAGAAGCAAGAACAATACAGACAACAGTTCAGCCTATGTTCTTCACACACTAATACTTTCATGGATCTGATTTCTTTGTACAGCTGCATTTTATGTTTTTATTTATTTATTTGTATGACTATACACAATTGCAGCAGTGCAGGAGACGAAAACTCTACCATGAGTCATTTGACTAGGCCTCTATAGATCCACACCATACGTTCTTCACACAGAGTGACTGCATTGGCAAAAAAAAGAAACACAAGAACACAATCACATGACGCAAACAGTTGCGTCACCTTTTTACGTCTCTAGCTAGATACACTAAGCACAGTAAATTTATATGTGGGAAAGATATGTGCAAGAGCAAGCATTTTGGGACCCCCAATTTCCAGGCTACAAGAAGCCTGCAGTAGGCACGCTTCTTCTAACATGCATGCATGCAGACTTCAAGAATAAATTACCAGTATATTTTAATTATTACTGTGTGGTTGTAAAACTAGCATGGGGACCATTACATTATCAAGTGAGCAAGCAGGTAAATCAAACTGTGCCTCCACTGTAGTGCATCACCACAATCATGTTTTAAAGGGTGCTTTCAGAATAAACACACAAGAAACAGACATATTAAAACGGGCCTACATGCTTGCATGATGCAAGGCAACAGCCGACACAAACCCTACGATTGGCAAAAATTTTGGTTGTGGAACCAATAGGATCCATTGAGCTAGAAAAACAGCTGTTTCACAAAGCTCTTACTCTTGGGGAATATAAAAAACAATGCAATGGTTTGATAAAAAGATGCAAACAGAAAAATCAGTTACTGGAATATAGTATTGAAGTAAAATCATGGTGAAAAGAGAGAGATATATGATATGAAGAAAGGCAGAGAGGTTCACCGGAAAGCAAGTATCTGGTTTGCTACCCTGCACTAGAGAAGAGAGACAGAAAGGTAAGAAAAACGAAATGAGAGAGAAAAAGAGAGCGGGAGGAAGCGAAAGCACACACACACACACACTAGAATGTCACAAACGTTTGACGAGGCGAGTCAATCACAGAAATTTTAGGAGGACGGCCGAAGTCACAATAAATGAATAGACATGCTGAGCTTTCGGACAAAAAAGTGTGCGCATTCCGATTCAGAATTGTCTTGACAGCGGGTTGCAGTATCCAAGTATCTGGTAGTGTCTGTGACTGATGAAAATGCAATAGAGCAGCTATTTGACGTGCTTTGCTCTTACAGCTTTGTTGAAAAATCACATCGTCATAAAAGAAGTTCATGTCTTCTTAATAACTAGGTGTAAGTAATTATCGGTCGAAAATTTAAGCAATCCTAAAAAAGTGTGTTATTCTGTCACTGCAAAATCTACCATTCGTGGCACACACAGAAAACACCAGGGCTGCAGAACACACTGTCTGCAAGCAAATATAAACATCAAATTGCACCGCGATGAAATGTTACACCAATACAGAAGGATGATCACTCACAACAAACACAGTAGCCACCAACATAGAGGAAGCACTCCTGCTGAAAACACTGTGTTGCTGATAAGAAAACGTAAACCACAAATTGCGGTATTATGAAAGGGCACAGTAATCAGGGACACATCAACAACGAGACGCCAAGCCTGCATAACACACTATGCATCACCCAAATAACACAAGACCACTGCAGTGCTCTTGCCATTTGCCGATGGCCTGGCATCAGCTTCGCTTGGACTGTGAGGCTTATGTCGGCTTGAACAATTACACCTACCATTGAGATTCCCTTGCTCAAGTAGGTCGAGGGTGAAGACACACAACGGAAGCAAAGTTGCTAATGCGGTACCATTCCATATTACATGACTTCACGCAGATTTCTATGTAGCAGATCTAGAAGTATCAGAGCAGATTGATGCAGCTGTCTAGGCGACTGATACATTTGCACAACTGCAGTGATTCTCTATTTGGTCGCAACACAAACGGCTGAGGCATAGGTCAAAGGTGTGCTCCTTTCTCCTTCACATGCTACCGAGCACTTCAATGCTGCAGGATATGGCCATTACTGGTCTAACAACACCACCTTTTTCCTGATGTAATTCGAGGTGTGAACGGTTGCAGTCCTAATGATGCCTTCTTCAGTGAAGGAAGCTTCGATGCTTTATCTTTGTAGTAGTTTCTTACTAATTCCTTTTTTTCTATACTAAGTCTGCTAGTGCGGGGAGGTTTTTAAGCAGCATTTTTGTTGTCGAGAGAGTAAGTATGATAACCTGTCAGCAGTTAGACGAGCTTCCCTTTCCGTTCCAGCGTGATGTACATGCATAAGTGGCACCACTTTATGCAGCTGTCTGTACGACTAATACATTTGGTCAACTGCAGTGTTTTTCTAGTTCGTCAAAACACAATGAAGGCTTAGCTGCATTTATCAAACTGACAACTAATATATTAGACTGAGGCTGATTTGAGCTGGAAATCGTGTGCGAGCTGCCATGGGTTGGTGAATTTGGCGAGCTCTGTACATGACAATTGTGGACTATTGTCACTAGTTCGCACAAATGGGGATTTTTACCTGGGAAGTCTGTTGTCTGGTCATCTTGTCACTCTGCTGCTCATTGTTACATTCACGCACTTCTAGGGTTGAGGCAGTGGGGGAAGAGCCAAGACGTTACTTAGCTTGCAACATTAAGCAGCGAAAGGTGGAGTGGGTATACCCTTCCTTGCGCGTTGGCGTAGAGTGTACATGAAGTGTTCATTTCTGGTTGTGGAATCACCTCAGTTGGAGGACCGAAATCTAAACTGTAGTAGATAAGAGCAACAGGTCCGCCAGCTACGGAAAGTCGGGGTGTCACCGTCCGTTCGATAGATGGAGTTTCTTGACTTGCAACGGCGAATTAAAGCTAAAATCGCTGGGTGAACAGCATCCAGTTCGCCCACAAATTGCCGATCATGCACCTTCACGCTCAGACGTCTCTGCTGTGGACGTTATTTTGTGTAGCAATATCTGCATCAAGTGAGCTGACGATGATGCTTGGCTGTTGCGTGGAGGTGTTCTGCTTTTTTCACTAGAGGTTGTCGTTATTGGCCACACTTGAACGACTCCTCAATGTTCACTAAGCCATCCTAACTTGACGCCTTTGACCGAGAGTGCAGAATGAAAACACACAAAAATACGACGCTTCCTGCTACTGTGCTACTATGATGATGACGATATTAGTGAGTTGAAATCAAAACTGCCCAAGTTGCGATGTCAACTTCATTTTGAAAGTGGTTTTGTAACAGTAAAAAAATACAGGCAAGGCAGCATAACAAGCGAAACAAAAGTTGTTTGCCAAAGAATGAAGTACTGCTCGCAGTAAAATATCCGTAGGACAACGCTATGACTTGTACAGTGACACTAAACTTTCAGTTACGCACTTGTCACATGCTTTTTTTGCGGTGCGTCTTTACGGTGGTTTCAATGTAGCGCTCATAGAATGTCACCAAAACATAAATGCAGTCAAGATTACAAACATTATTAAGATTTGCACGAAGAATGTCTAAAATTACCTAGTTATGAAACAAGCAATAGCCTTTAAGATTGGCACTGACTTTATTTGTCTTGGAGGCTACACATTCTCAACATCGGTTCCCGCCTTGCATCAAGCGCTGTTATAGTCAAGTGGTAGCATTTCGGGCCCTAAATAATGGAGGGTCGTGCCATTATTCCTGCATCAGTACATAACAATGAGAAATATTAGTTTATATAGAGTCTGCGTGGCTGCATTTATCGGCTTTGTGTTCTGCGGTGCCCCCTGCTGTCCGTCTACAACTGAGCAAGGCATTCGGTGGCGGAAACAGCTTCCAACTGACCACTCCTCACGCTGCATGATCGGGTAAGTAGTGGAGTTGGCAGTCTCCTGTTTTCTAGCCCTTTTTGCCATCGCATGTTTCGTCGCAATGATTGTGACGTCAGTCACGTTCACTGCCCGTGTCACACGGGCACTTTTGATCGTGATTTGGCTTCCGAATGGCGGTGTAACTCTCGTTTCGCGCTTACTCGATCTAGAATAATTTGCACCGCTTAGCAACGATCATTGGGGATCGCGATCAAGAAATCAGACACGTCGTCATTTTGTTCTCGCGCTATAACTATCGTCATGTCATACCAACTAGCCCAAACTGCCACACTTCAAAATCAACCCTTCTTACGAGCAAAAGTGCTCGTGTGACAACGGTAAAATCTACTATACGTTACCAAAAATAATGAATGTGTCATTTTTGCGTACATTCTCTTTCAGTATCTCGATTTATGTAGTGTATACGATGTATGCACCTAAATAAAGTAAAATATTACCAACTATTTCATTCTAAGAATCATTTTTAGGTTGCTCTGTGTGATTATGTCTACAAATATTTGGCCCTTTGAATGAGTGGCAGTGCAATGTTTGTTTAAAGAACGGTTTTACCTTGTTTCCCCGGGCCACCAGCTCTGCCGTAACCTCTTCCGTATCATCTGTTATGAAGAGCTTCTGCGTTTGGCTCAAGTCAGCGTTACTATATTTGTACAAGTTTCTTCGTTTTATAACATTACTATAAATCTACTCCAATTAGTCTGTGAGGAGAACAAGTTTGATTCTTATATGGCAGTTGAAACAACAGCAGCCTGTAAAGCGTATCCCTAATGACGTGGTGACTTGTGGCATAACTATTCATTTGCTTTAACCAATTGCAAATAATTGAACAGTGAAGAAATGAATGCAACTTTGTTAACAATTGTGTAACCAATTTCGACACACGAATGCTAACCACTCAAATGATGACCATGACCTGAATGACCTAATGTTTAAAAATCAACAGAGTGGAATAACTCCCTGATAAAGACTGCTTGAAAACGCTGTCTTCAAAGACACCTACAATCGCACTTATAGATCCGGAAATGCATTGTCTTTGTTGTTTGTATGCTATAAAGGTTTCATGGAGTTTATCCTTAAGACAGCATCCCATCTGACCCATGTCGCTCCTGCTGCATGTCAGTGATTGTGTACATCACGCCTTCAACACAGGATACATACTTTGCCTGTGATGAGTGTGGCAGTGTTTCCTTCCTTTCATCTGATCGATGAATCTTCGTAGGTCAAAAATTCGACCTACGAAGATTTGACCTACAAAGATTTCATAGATGATTTATGACCTACGAAGATTTGACCTACCTGGGTAGGGTCATAAACACTACTTCAACTCCAGTACTTTCTCCCTATTTTCTAGTAGAGTTTGTGAGAAGGACTGTGCATGCTAAGTGCGACAGCCTACTTCTTTTCTTGAAGCCCTTCGAATGGTCTGTAGCTCCTTTCTACGCCTAGATTATCTCGCGTGCCTCAGCAAATCCTCGGCTAGAGGCAGCTCATCTTTAGTTGAACCTGAAATATGAACTCGAGACTCTTGCTCGCAAATTGCTGCTACGACCTTTTGGTAAAGTGATCCACACAGAGAACTCTGCAAGGCCATGATTTACATAGAGCACCCTGCAAGGCCATGTGCAAGGCCGCTCTCTTGGCCCTTTTTGTGTGCTCCAATGAGAAAGGCAGCAGTGGCTTTCATGGACGAGACTTATATCCCTGCTACGTAGTCTACGCAGTCACCCGTCAGGAAAGAACCAAGTCGGTTTCCAAGCGTCGGGTTTCTTTGAAACTTTTGGTTGGAGTCTAAATCATCTCCCAGTTTCATACCCAACCAGACAGACTTTTGTTGAATGTTTACATTCACCGCCAACTTGTACATCATTTTGTAAAAAGCTGTGTTAGGCACAGGGATTTGATTTCGTTACATTTGGAAATCTCATGTGTTGCCACAAAATGCTAGAGCTTGTGCTGATAAGCCTTTATACTGGGCTTGACAACCCACTTGTAGTCCATAGATTCTACCAAATCAAACAGTAAAAAATTATCCACATAGCAGGAGATTGTACAACACTGAAACCTAGCAATCTGTTATTATTGTTCCAATAAATACTGGTCAAGTGCAGATCTCTAAAAAATGATACAGTGCTTGATTCAAATACCCTTACCCTGCCATTCCAACTGCACCTGTATGACCTAGCCAGGAAAGGTAGACTCAAGTAACAGCGTGAGAAACACTTCCAAACACTCGCCAGTGACATTTAACACTTTTCAGGGAAGGAAAGTGTACTGCTCAAAGACAATCGATAGCAGCCTAGATTCAGAGATGTAGATCCTTTGCGCTGCCAGGCGGTTTATATTTTGTTTATTATTGCATTGACTTTAATTGACTTGTACATGGCCTGTGCTGAAAGAAAAAATAATTATTGAGAGGTTGATGACTTCTAGTGCTGCAAGACCCTCCTGCTTTGCAGATGATTTTTGGTGTTTCACTAGGCAGATCAATAGGCTGGGAGTAGAATGTCGTGTTCACTTTGAACCTTTTTTAGGATGTCCTTCAACTACTTCAAACAGCATACCTGCTTCTTGAATGAGGCATGATTAAATTCTTGAACTTAGTTGGTTTCTCAGAGAATAACACTCATATTAGTGGTATGAACCTCTTGCTTGGAAGGCAATACCGCTTTTGTGTCGCGGTATTCAAAAAAGACTGAAAGGTGGTACATGCACTTGTCTTTGCAGAATGCTCTGTGGCAATCGACTCATCTCAAACAAGGTGGATGATACATTCTTTGAGTAAACATCTCATTTTAAGAATGTGTGTTTCTCTCAAGGTGTGTTGTTGTTGGTAGCAGTCAGTTTGCTTACGTATGTGATGGATCCTAGGCTTGAAGAGGATTGGCTGGCCACATCAAAGGCCCAAGAAAGGAATAAGGCAACTGTGTACATTGCATGTACAGTGTCTCTCGCAGACTCATGGAAGTAGCGAGAAAGTGTTGCCGTACAGGCAGTGTACTTTCTTGTCTGTGCTCATCCACCTCTTGAATGAACTGAAAAGACTGCAGCTCTCATCACAGGCAATAGTGTGTAACATGTTTTAAACACATAGTGAAAATTCTTTTAACGAAGAAAAATATTCTCCGAAAATTTCCTTTTGTTCATTCATAGCGAGGGTTTCTTTCTGAAGACATAATGCCTTTAGGTTGCGTAGGAGGGCTTATTATCAGCTACTAATACGTAGAAAGATCACGTGCTACGAACCGTGACCACTGACACTCCTAGGTTTACGTGCTCGGAACAATCGATAATATCGACAAGAGGACAGCTGCCGCTTTAGCTAATTGATAAGAGCATCGAAAACATTATCCGAAGGTTGTAGGTTTAGTCTTTGCCGGTGGAAAGTTGTGTGTTTGTCCATCCTAACTTCCGAACATTTTTTTCGTAATTGCTGTACTATAGTAAAAAAGCTGCTAATAACTTCTAAATTTTTCATGGAATGATTGTCTGTTTCATTGAATGACTGTATATACATCTGCACTGCTTTGTAATAAACTTCGGTCGGAAGATCGTGCTGCATCTTTGTATCTTTTGTCCCTCCAATAGCATTTGCTCAGAGAAGCTTTTGCAGTCGAGTTAACTGGTCGGATAGATATGCGGGGGCATGGTTGTTGTCTTCAAAATATCTAGTGATATATGCTGAAACACTTAAAGTCAAGTTTACAGTGCTTGTCATAACATTACTTGCAGAACAACCCTTTGGTTTCTGTCTGAACAACCCAGTGCCTTCTATGTCATAAGTTTGTGTTGGCTTCCACAACCCTTGCAAGAGCTCTCCTAGCAGACTTCTTGAAATTAAGAGGGGGCATACTTGCATGGGAGCACAAAGGCTGATGTCCTCGCTTTGGCTGCGCATTTTTATGGGTCATGCATATTTACATATCAGAGGCAATTATCGCTTCAACCAGAAAGCCTTCATTGAAAAAAGTTGTCTGTGCGGTGACCACGTTCATGCGGTTTTGTGTACATGTAGCCAGCTATATTCGTATGAAAACCACGTTACGTCCCACCTCACTTGTTTAGTGCCCTTTGAAACCGAAAATGAGACTAAGCACTGTTAAACCTTTGTCTAGATAACAAACTATTCTATCCACAATACGTGTGCCATTGACTACATATTGCAACAGAAAAAGACGTCATGCAAATATTTTGTGTGAGTGCTAAGGCTGTGTATATAAAAGATAATTGAGTCCTAAATGACCTTTTGTTCTGTGACATGCAGGAGGATCAGTGGCTGAAATAGGAACCTTACATAATGATGTACTCTGTGAGCACCCTTGCAGTGTTTAAACAGCAGTTTAAAGGCTTTTCGGAGTTCTTGCGTGGGTTGATGGGTTAAGTCCATTTTGAAGACAGCGTGTTTCTTGCACTTAGTTCATGTCAAAGGGTCATGGATATATTCGAGGTGGAGGAGAACGCAAGGCCAACTGACGCATGAGTAAGCATGCTATCGTTTGAGAGAAAGAGCATTCTCTTTTGGTAGGATTTAGAGATGCGACCAGTCAGGCTGCATCTTTTTCGTTTCGCTTATCCTGATAATTTTATTTTGGTGCATGGTTTGATGATATTATTTCTTGTATTTTTTCTCTATACAGCTTACTCTTGCTGTAACCAGATGCGCAGGTGAACAGTGAAATTGGGGGTGTTGCAGGATCTTCGTTATTGAAAAATAAGTACTTACTAAAATACGCAAAGATGCATACCATTGGGGAACAAATTGAGGACAGAACAGAAAAGGCGTCACGAGAGGCTAACTTTATTCTTGGAAAGTCAGTAAAATGTATAAGCGTATCAACCATGTGCGTGCACATTGCCTCACATGCTTGTCAAAAAACATGACATAAGGTTCACAAAAGAAAACGGTGACAAAAAGCCACTAAACAAAAAAGATTCTAAAAAACGAATATTCTGCACCATGAAGGGCAACAAATATACCACTAAAATGCGTATTTCTTTTTTAAATAGAATGCTTCCTTAATTTCTTGGGCCAAGGTATCATTACTCTTTCCAAGGACGAATACACTGGAAAACCTAGCCTCACAATTGCAGAAACCGCAATGTGCTAGCAAATATGCCGAAAGTTCGTTTTACACAGGAAGTTCTTGCTCCCTAATTCTGTCCATTAGGCACTGGCACATTTGCCTGCACATTGTGGTTTTTGCAAGTGTGAGGCTAGGTTTCAGTGTATCTTTCCTTTAAAAGAGTGATGACACCTTAGCACGCGAAATTATGGAAGCATACTACAATAAAAGAAGAGATACACATGTTGGTATTTTGTCTGTTGCTCTGCGCAGTGGGGAATTTCACTCTTTGAATCTTTTTTCGTTCAGTGGCTCTTTTGTCATGAATCTTATCGCGTGATTCTCGACTAGCATGTGAGACAATGCGGATGCGCAAGGTTTCTACGCCTATATATTTCGCTGATTTTCCGAAATTAAAGTTAGTTGTGAGTGACCTCCTTTTTTCTGTCCTCAATTTTATTCTCCGAATGTATGCATGTTTTTAGAAATAAGTAGGCAAGTACTAACTAGCCCAACAAAATTATTTATAAGGGTTGGGGTCCCACTCCGGCAACACCCACTCTGCATTTTATTCACTCTTTGGTGACGTTCTACGCTCAGCTTATTGATGTGAATTGTATTACATTAGAAAGCTTACATTCTCCACTTCTCATTGACAGCAAGTATTGTCGCCTAGTCTGAAGCGGTTTTACATAGCACTCAAAACAGTGCGAGCAAAGTTCAGTGTTTTTGCCGTACAAGCCTCTGTTGTGCTGGAAGTGTGGCAAAACTGTTCAACATAATTAAATGAAATTTCCTGAGCCTCTTCAAAAATCATCACTCAAGGTTTCTATGAAGAGAATAAGCCAGTAAATCAATGAAAAAGACAAGCAGGTTTCAAGCAGAATGAGCAGAACAAAGTAGGTTTATTAGTGAATAATTTATTGTTCTTTTTTGTGTAGAACAACAATATTGAATTGCGTTTCCAGGCTACAATGTACCTAATGTGTATGCGAAGTTGTTTCGCGTTTTCACAAATAGTTCATGAATAATAACTGCTTGAATTCACAAATTTATAGATCTACTTGCTCAGGCATTACCGACGAGGTGAAAAAACTGTCCAAGATTAAAATATGAAATTTTAAATATTGAAGAAGTAACACTTGCTATGCAGAGAAAATTGTCATAAGTTTTTAAAAACGTAAGACAGTGTGAACTTAGCTCAATTTTATGCTTGCCAGGTTTGTGCGAAATTTCCTTTTTTTAATTGCTAATTCACAATTATCGCACAGTAGCAGGACTATGTCATGTTTTGTATTTACCAGTGCTCCCTAACTTTGCGTAGCAGCGCTTGACTCAAAAGATTTTCAACAAATAATAAATATTGCTAACAATTTTCGGTGGTGACATAATCTGTGAAAAGAACCATGAACTTGTCTTGTGCCAGTTCGGACGTTTGTAAATCGTGATGCCGCTAAACATGACTATGTGCCGAAACACGTATGAGTTATTTCTCCACATTTCCGACTTCAGTGTCTAGCCCTGTGGGTAAATTTAGTCGCTACGTCTCCAATACACAATGCAACCCCAAAAGGCTGCTGAAAAAAAGAAAGAGACAAAATGACAGAAAAAAAAGAGAACAAGCGTCCCACTTTCCTGACTAAGTGGAATTGTGCCGTGGATTAGAGGGCCTGCTTGGCTGCTCGCCTTTGTATCCAGGGGACTGCCGAAGCGTTTCTGAAGAACACAGAAAACTTGACCTTGCTTTCTATTTATGAGACTCGTTGGACATTACCTAATGGTGTTTCCTTCGCGGGGAGGTGAGGAATGTTTGACAGTGTGTGTTACACGTGACACAGGTTGGAAGGTAGTATAACATTCCACCTTTTTCGAGAGACTAGTCTGCTTATGTGAAGGGGTGGCGACGAACGCGCGTCGCATTTTTTTTTTCTTGGGAGAGGAGGGTGGTCACAAGGCCAAGTAGCCTCTATAAACGTTGCACACAGTGGCGACTGTTGCTAACTGAGAGGTAGTTTGAATCGTCTGCAAATCATTCCTAAAAAATACTAAGCCCTCGAGATTTTTTACCAGTGCGTGGTGTATAACTTCAGAGGCTACGGACCCCCAGTTTAGATTTCGGTGACCTTCATAGAGGCGCTTTTCAAACTTGAAGAGGGCCTACTGAGAAGTTTCGGGAGAGTTTTGTGGGCATGGTAATGGAAAATGAACTTGCATGTGCGCAGTAACTATACTATAAACTGTGAGTTAATGAGCCCATATTTCCCTGCCTGCAGCAAAAAGTGCGGATGGCTGCGTGAGCCCTATAGCGTTCTCAGCCACGCGCAGCAAAACGAACGTTAAGTGTCTTGACGCCTTCTGAAGTTTGGAAACAATATTTTCGGTAAGTCAACTTCTTCATAAAAAAATTTGATGGTAACGTAACACTTACTCTCAAATTACGGTAACACATGTATTGCGAATGATCAGTGTGACCTAGAAGATCAATGATGTGATGCCATTTGCTTGTAATGGGCAGTGACTGGTCTAGCAGAGAGCTAACAGCAATACAGCTTGAACTGCACGAGATACACAAGATTGTCACTATTTACCTCTAGCAAAGCTTAGCTTTGGCAAATAATCCGTTCACTTATGTAGGTCAAGTTATATCAAGCTTTCTAGACACCCGGCTTTCACTGACCACCGAGGAACATAACGCAATTTCTCTAAGCTTCGGCCACTGTAGACACCTAGAAAATGAGACGTTAGCAAAAAACGTAGACGCACTCAAGCGTATTTCTCCAAAGAACTTCTTCGAGTGCTCACTGGGTGCAGCCACAAATGTGTGAGCCACCTATTCCACTGCACCTCCCAAATGACAAATGCAATACCCGGACTGGTTTTGCAGCTTCCACTCGCGAAGCCAAGGGCCCCAATCAGCTAGCGTGCTGTCCAGACACTACAGATGGTAAAAGCACACATCGGGTGGGGGGAGACAATTTTAAGTTTGAAGAAAAGAACTTGAACCTTGAAAAGAAAAAGACTGTGCGTGGGTTTTCGTGATAACCATATCACAACTAGTGACGTGAGTACTCAAATAGGTAAGCACTAATGAAGCAATCGTTTCATGTGATCACTTCGTATAACACACCGCGGTGCTGCTGCTCTAAAACTGGAATGAAAATATCTGCAGTACCATGTGCACAAACTGATCAGATTCTGACAGGTCCACTGTCGCATTCATGAAAGCCCAATAAGTGCGCAGGTGGGATGTGAAATTTCTGTCCCAAAAATACTCCCAAAATCCCATATGCGTTTGTCTTGGAAGATTTTTCAAAGCAGCCATCCTTTTCTGCTTCTCGGTCGACTGTATTCCCTCGCCAAAAGCTTTCTGCACCTCATGCGGTTCGTCAGTTTTTCGGGGATTGGCCCAATTTAGACCAAGCGGCGATGTCACTTGATGATGTCTTGATTTCAGAAATTTTGGTGATATATGATGTCAACCATTGATTTTATTTAGCACTTGTGGAGACTACGACAGGCACTTTTCGCGCTTGAAAAGGCCTCTAAACTTTCCCGAACTTGTGTACTGTGCTGTTTGTTTTGTAGGAGCGCGTGAATAATACTAACTTTTCACACTGTAGTGAATACGGCAGTGGGCATATCAAATAAATACCCAATTTTTAGATTAGAAATCTGCGTGAATATTATATCATTAAATTCGTCGTTCAAAGTTCAGCGGGTGCAATTCGCATCTGCTTTACAAATTAATTGCGGTGCGAGCGGAACTCGTTTTATAGCTGAAAGAATTGACTCATATGTTTCACTAAATCTGAGCACTGCATTCGTGTATGTAAGTGTGGGACCGCCCTCTAAGTATGAAGGTTGCGCTGCTTAAACTCATTTTTTTCCTCTGTCGGCTGGCTCACCACGCTTGCAACACATCATGATCGATGTCAACCCAGTCCCCTTTCATATATTTGAAGGTTTCAAGTAGCTATGTGAGAAAGAAAAAGAAAGTGGCAACCGATAAATCTGTTTAGCGATGCATGGGGATAGTAGTGTTTTGGCTGGCAAATTCCTTCCGCCGTTCATGCCTATGAAATCACAATTTTTTCGCTCACTGCAAGGCATTAAAAAGGGGCTTTGTGAATTGATAGCCAGGTAGTAGTAAAAGATAATTTTCCGGGTAGCTTCTGTAAGTAGCGACGCAAGTATCGAGTGGAACACCCGCAGTATATGTGAAGAGGAGTCCCCTGTTAATTGTATCACCGGAGCACCTGTCATCTACTCTGGTGTTTTTTTACAAACTGCCATGTCTAGTGGCCACGTGATCATGTAGAGGAGGTGACTTTTAACATCTCTGAAACGGGTTTGCAAACCTCGCCAGCTATCGCTCGTGTCTCGCAACTCACTACAGTCCCCTTGTACGGTTCCTAGAACAAATATGAATAGCACCAGCAATGAATATTTCTACCAGCTGCAGAGTAAAGCCCCAAAAAGGGAGCCATCTTAGCACCTCTGTTGAAGGAAGAGTGCACAATGTAAATCAGAGGTGAAGAAAGGGAAGTAGCAGAACAGGAAGCTTACATTTGCCGCAGGGACGTCTGGCATCATGCCTATCATGGTGCTGCCTCACAAAGACTGGTGTGCAGCTGCGGCCTGCTAGCAATCTTTCAAAAACGCAGGCAGAACTTCAGAAACGCTGAAATTAAATGGTTTATTGGAACAGAAGCTGCTCTCAAGTGGAATTTTGATGTTTTCGTCTTTGTTTCGTGTTTTTGTTCAGTGTGCTCTAAGCTCCGACAGAGGCATTATAGAGTGATGCACATTAGAGAAATTTGAGTATCAGATAGACGGAATGTTGTGAAAAAAATGTCTCGTAAAATGCAGCTATTCTGTTGCTTCACACGAAGCAAAATGTTGCTAACATAAGTTACACCAGTTTAATGAAGGCTAAGCATTGCACGTGAGTTAGCAATGTTTTGTTGCGAATTTGCAGCTTAACATATATTCAAGGGAATGCCTCTGCGAAGCTACTCATACAGTGTCTTCATGACGAAGAAGTACATAAATTTGTAATCTTATACTAGAATGTGTAGAGCAAAAAACTGAAATTGCCCTATCTTAAAAAAATCGTAAATTTCACTCAAGTTTGTTTTGATGCTTTAAGTTTAAAAGGAGCAATCTGATAGAGTGAGCAGCACTCGTTGAGTAAACTTCTAACCAAAAATTGGGTAGTCAACTGTAGCGCTTCTTGAATTACCAAGGTGGTGTAGACAAATAGAAGAGACGCATAGATAACAATTTCCTAGAAAACAGGTCAGTGTTCATAGCATAATAACGGTATGGTAGTCAAGGCATGAGTTGGTAGTCAAGGCAAGGCATAAATGCTGAGTAGCATTGTTTATTTTGCCTCAGGAGGGAATTATGTGTACAATGCTAGAAAGCAAGTCTCTAAATATAAGTTTTTGTTTGAATAAACATTTTTTTCTGTGGGAATATTTTAACATATGCCAAATTAATCCAGAAATAAAACTCTGCTTCCTAGTTATTATATTATATAGTCCGACTGTGCACAAAAATTACAACAAATGTACACAGACAATTCGCCTCCTATGGGATTGGCATCCTCAGTGTGCACTGGCACCAAATGTGTGGAGGTGACCAAATTCACTGATTGTCTCAATTTGTCTACTCATCCGAATGAAGGCCGTGATTGTTGTTGCACACTGGCTGGTCATGACAGTCTAACCACGACTCGAAAAGCTTTCTCTTCCCTCTCTTTTGTTCCCGAGCCAACGTCACTGAATTACTAAAGTCGAAGCCATGCCCCATTTTCAATAAGTTTGTGATGAATTTCATCTGAGAATGCATGGTTTTTGTGATGTCCCCTTTGTGTTCATTAAAACTCATCGACAGCTTCCAGTCAGTTTTGTCAATACAAGTGGTGTCGCAGCCACCGCACAGGAAATTGTAAACAACCCTGTTTTGTTCATTCACAGAAGTGCCGTCTTTGGGTTCAGAGAGCACGTTTACCAAGGTACAATGAGGCTTGAAAATTGTTTTAATTCGCAGTGGACGAACTGCTATTCGAAAGGCGCCTAAAAAACTTTCAGCGTAAGGTACAGAAACAATGGGTTGTGTGTTTTCTTGCGGTCCACTTCTTGTTCCCTTTGCACGTGTTTCTTGGTGTCGTTGACAAACATGCTCAGATAATGGCTTCGTTACAATTCACCAATCACGTTTTTCATTTGTATGACTGAAAGTGCTGATAAATGATGTATGCGGCACCACATCCATGCGTGAAATAGGCAGGAAGCGACTAACAGGGCTCAAAGAGCACAAAGGAGACTACAAAAGCCACCCATGCCATGCATTATAAGACAAAACTTGTCGAACACTGCTTGACGATGGGACATGCCTTCGACTTCAGTATTGTGACAATGCTTGCTCGGGAACAAAAGTGGGGCAAGAGAAATCTTCTCGAGTCGTGATTCAATGGTGTGACAAGTTCGCGCGCCACAACAACCACGGCCGCATACTAAGCGAGGTACGAGACAAGCAGCAAACTGTGAAACCTCCACTTATTTAGTGTCAGGGCATACTGAGGATGCCAGCTGTATATTTGGCCAAACGTCTATGCAGTTTTCGCTATATTTTGCTGTGTTATGTACGAGTGTATACTTCTAATCATGAACTGGCCTGTATTTTGGAGCATTTTCACATCTGCTCTTTAGTTTTAATTCTGCTGAATACTGTGGTGTACCAAAAAACTTGCTGATAAATTACATTTGATTTTTTGTATAAAATTTCTTCATTTTGCTTTAGATACATAAACACGTGCCGGAAAAAGAAAATGAGCTGCAGTATTTCATCTTACATTGCCACCAATGCTGCTGATGACGAGTGACAGAAGGGAATACTACGCTGCAAGTGTCATCTGTTTTATAAGCACCATTTATATGGCAATCTTAAACTACCAACTATATACTTTGTGATCATTCATATTAATTAACTCAATGAACATTGCCACCCTGAAAATAACTAGGTAGACTGAATATGTTTGAGCTTAAAAACTGAAATAAGACCGTAATAAGCTCGAAATGTGGATTCTTAGCCATCAATATTGAGTAAGAAGCCAAATTTTCAGCTCAAAAAGGCTTCACAAATTTCATCTCTGGACTACCTACGTTTCCTCACTGCTATGTTATTTCACTGCTTGATTGTTACGTAGCTTTCTGTTAAACCTGGCACAGCTTTCATAGGATGTTGCAGACAGATATTGTCAGCAGATTCTCTGCATTTTTAGAGAAGTGTTCTAATTTAATTATTTATATTGCTTGATAAGCTACTAGTATGGGCCTAATCACTTCCTCTTCATCATGCAGGCCCTCATTGCCATTGCCTCGTATTATGACTTGTTCCATAGTCATCACAGCCATCACCCTGCAATTGCTGTTTGCCGACATCGTCGACAATGTACCCCTCTTGGACGTATCCTGAACCGGCGAGCTTTATCACTCAAGTTGAAACACATATGGAAAGTCTCGAGCAAAGACTGGAAGCTGTAACATGCTGCTCAGTTTACATATGTGAACTGCACTGGGCATGTGAACTGTTAAGGCGGTATGGCTGTTAGTTGCTTCTTTGATGGTGATGCAGGTTGGTGTTCATTTTTCATTCTACTCTAAAAGATTCCATTTCCTTTGACTGATGCTGTTCCTGTGCCCACACCTATGATTTCATGTGTATCCTTAGTTGACACTTATGGTGTTATATTTTTTGAGAAATAGGGTACTCATTCATATTACTCGTTCTGAATACCTTCAAAAAATCAACTTCCTTCTTAACGACTTCAGCAAACAAGTGAGAGTACTTTGCCAATTTTTCAAAGATGCGCATAACCACTCGCTACAAAGTATCAACTTGGAAGCTCCATTCACAGCAAATGCAAAATGTTGAAATGCTAAAATTAGTGGCGCACAGAACCCAAGAAATGCATAGGTGAAAAATACTAGCCAGTTACGCAGAGCAGTGCATACCAATCTAAAATAACTTGAGCTCACCTCTAGATACAAGTTATTAAAATCTGGACTGAATGAACAAGAATAATTGTGTCAAGGCAGTTTAAATCATCTAGTAGACAAAAGGACAACAACTTGGTAATGAGTTGAACAGACAATAGTGGCATGCCTTGTGTATGCGTTTCGAGATCAATATTTTTCGCTAGGTTGGGGCTGGGAGGTCACTGTTTTGCGTGAATTATACAGGGTTGCTTCACTGATTGCGTTGCGCTTTTTCTGACGAGGTGTCGGGTATCTCATCTTTCAATGGCGTATTTTTTATGTAATCAATCGGCCACATTTAGTAAGCCGCTTTTCACTAAAAGCGTGTCAGGCAGTAATCATGAAGTTTAGTTGCTTTTATAGTGATAAGCTTCTTTTGATGTGCAACATGTTTTACTACACAGATATCAGCAGCTTTTTCTGTTCGGTAAAAACAAGTTCTTGTTTTGAACCTTTTAAGCTCTGTCCAAACAAGCTGCACCTGAGTGGGATATGCCAGATTTTCAAAGCTGCTATATTGTCTCTGCTCATGAAATCATGACATAGAAAGTGAACAGCAGTGGCAACCATCACTGTATACAGTGCATGCATCACTGTCAGAAAATTGCCGATAAGGCAGTGACTGTCTATAGTATTCGTTTCCTCCTATGTAGCACATAGCTGTTTCGCCAGTGTCTTCTTGCTTGACTCTTCACTTTCCTACTGATATTGTAAATACTATAGATAAAAGCATTTTTTGTCAGACGTTTGCTACAATTGTATAAACAAGTTGTGCTTTCATTATGCACCTGTATTTGTTTTACGACGCCGCAGTTGACATAGTATGAAAGAAACTTGCATTGTGCCTTGTTCATATTTATTACTGAATGCTTAAATATTTTTGTAACACCCCCAATCATGTCTTGCTCTGTGACAATGACAAAGAAGAAGTAAGTATTCTTGGTAAACACATGTCTTCTTTTTTTCATACGGCATTCAGGTACTTCAGCATGTTCTCTCCTGCCTAAGGTGTGTGACTGCATCTGCTCATGGTTTCTGTCATTCTGCACATAAAACTACTGCACCCTCAACACATGCTCACTTATTGTTGTCATTGCTTACAGAGCAAAGCCACCTTTTCAATGCTCTAAAAATGCAGTATGTATATCACATGTGTTGGAAGCTTTGGGATTTGAAAAGTGTGTTTTTGATATTACGGACATGCACAAGTGTGTTTTGACATTTTTGTAGCTAGGCTTTTCCAACACCGCTTCTTTATGCATGTACGAATGCGTTGATAAAAAGCTCTCAGGAAACAGTTTTTGTGCGTGGATATAATTAATGCTATTTTCACACTATACCAGAGCTTTTTTTTCAAGCCAAAAGCTTCCAGGTAGTTCCCGTAACAAGTCAACATGCCTTTATTAATAACGCACGCACAGTAGTATAAATTTGCTGTCCACATCGCATGAAAGTCAACACGCAACACAGCAATGTTGACATCACATTACTGGTATGCTGCCATCCTGTTGCTGGTATCTTGACATCACATTGCTTCTATGTTGACATTACGTTGCTGCTATGTTGAGAAAACATTGCCATGATGCTGCAATTGTGATGCCATACGTTGCCTTATCGTCCTGAATGTTACGAGCAACGTTATTGTGTGATCAAAAAAGAGGACGTTAAGTGCTTTTCGGCAACGTTGCTGACTGACATCTTGGCGCTTTCATTTAACGTTGGAATAACATTCTGCGTTACTTAGGACAGATTGTGCAAAACAGGACACTCGTTTACCATATTAGGATGGCTGAAAGCATAAAGCAGTTATGGGACCGAATATCAATTTTTATTGTAGCTGTTTTTTTCTGCATTGGAAAGTTTACTGGTCTGAGTGTTTATACATGTGATAGAAGAATAGAATTTTGGGGGCTTGTTTCTTTTTGTTTGACGTGGCTTTCATGAGTACATTGAATGGTAACCCAGAAAGTGCTGGAAACACTTTAGGAATCTTCAGATTTCTGACTGCTACGAAGTGTCACACAACACAGGCTGCAAACAGTGGAAGGTCAGCATGCTTGTGCATTGCACTTTGTTGCAAAAGCATTCATTTCACGTGCATGTGAAATGCACGTATTTCGCACAGTTTGCCACGATGGCAGTGCTGCTTTTGGAGGGTTCACTCCTGTGCGTAGGTAGCACAGAATGTTGGCACAGGTAATATGAATATATGCTGCAACTTTAACCAATAATCTTTTTGCACGTTAAAGCATCAAACTATTTGAAGTAAACAGATAGGCTGCATGACATACTGTATTTTGCGCTTTTTGAGTGCAATATTAGAAGAGAATGTCACTCAAGTTGCAGAAAAATTGCACTTCAGTACACAGATTTTCATTTTCACCTCCTATCACACATTCTAGTGACTAACCACTCTTTTTAATAAAAAATACCAATAAAGGTTTTTAGCTTAATGGGTTGGTACTCATGTTGAATTTCGTGCATTGCTCATGAGTGGAACAATAGACTTGTGTGCTTCAACAGACAACACCTTGTGGGCTTCTTGCACTCAGGCCCTACCCAGAAGTAGTGCCTGAAATCGATCAGGCAATCTTTGCATATTTTTTAGTATTGTTGCACGATCAGTGTCTCCATAAGCTATGTCATGGAAGCAGCCCACAGTGTACGACTAATGTTGTTTCCATGTGCAACTGTAGTTGCGGTTGTACTCAAGTACCATTTTTATATACACTACATAAAAACTTGCTCCCTAAGAGTAAAGTGCATCATCGGATCAATTGAAATTATTTGCATATGCGAGGCCTTAAGTTTTGAACGAAATTGCTCAGTGTGCCACGAGAACACGTGTGTTCTTCGAAAATTTGTATATCATTATATACAACTCCCCAAGCCTTGTCTACAATTTTGCGCAGGCTGATCTTGAGCAGAAAACAAGGAGCGGCAGCAGCCCCCAGAAAAAAGCAAGCACCCTTCGAGCTCCCCAAGCTCTCTTCTACATGCACAGCAAAGCCACTGTGTGGCATTTAAAACCATTGCAAGGAGTGCCTTACCGGTACACTGTGCTGCTCTTTCATCGCGGATAACCAAGATGACCACTCCAGAGGAACGTCACGCAGTGTATTCTGAGTGCTTCAGTGGTTTTGTTTTTGTAGAGCCAGCAGTCAAAAAATCATGCGTCATATTCAGCCAGGATGGCTAAAAGAAGTCGGGACCACATGTTCGGAGATTTCTCTAGCCAAGTAGCGGCAGTTTTTGCACTAGTAATGTTGTAGTTACTGCGACAAATTACAGAAGCTTCAACACCTCTGTAAATGTACAGATGTGTAAAGAAAGATTAGCTGCATTAGTTCTTTCTATAACTGATATCCGCCAGCATTCTTATTGTACAAGAGTTTTGTTCCTCACTTATAGGTGTTAAGCCATCCACAGAAAAAAAATGCTACACGTGTACTTACAAAAGGCCCCAAGGTCCTACTTGTAGGTTTTTTTGGCTTGTTATCATAAGCACCTCGTTTAGGTGAACATGACAATTTTCAACATGTGCAGTGAAAAATTAGGGTTGGTGGTCGTTTTGTGGTCATTTTTCACGCAATATTCTGTAAGCATGTTGTGCAATACGTTGTCAATCTGTTTCGTGTGTGCATAGAAGAAATTTACGCAGTTTCAGGCGACTTCAAGTACTGCACTGTAGGATAAAAAGCCAGGAAGCAACCTATGAATAATTTTTTATACACACAGTTTTTTATTCTGATGCATTATACATCATAAACTTTTGTGCGTATTCATCAATGTCAGCTTGTCTTAGTGTTATCCAAAATGATGAGAGTCGACAGATGGAAACATCTAGCGGGGTAATCAGGGTGAACAGTGGAAGTACCTCAGACAGGCTGGCCAATGTTATCATAGGAGGACCTATTTTTGTAGAAGTCACCTTGTCATCCTTGGCGTGTTAGTTTAAATGAGTTTAGTAATGACGTCGTCTTTGGTGTAGGTGTGTGTGCCTGTTCGTAATGTTAGTCCTAAAGAAACCTAAAAAGCAGAAGTGTGGAACCCATAACTACCTTCAAAGTTAGGTTGCGATAATACAAAGTGTTCTCCTGTTGGAGGTTAGGGGTAAGGGAAGCAAAAAAAGTGAAAGACAGAAAAGAAGAAAAAAAGAAGAAAGAAAAGCAGTATGCAAAGTAAAAGTGGAGTGCTCTACCGCTCTTTTCCTTTGTTAGTGCATGTAGTGGTCACCGCTTTGTAGCACACCGTTCCTACTTTGCATCCCTTTTTTCTTCTTTTTCTCTTTATTTATTTTTTCACCTTTTTTGACATTTGCATTGTCCGATATAGTGCATGAATAAATGACACATGGCTTTGCTATAGCAAAGATGCCTATGTGGTGTTGCATTGAACTTCATTGAGTTTGATTACAGGCTGATCTGTCTTGCAATAAGTGCTTCCTATCTATCACCACACATGATGAAATGAAAAGTTGCGCTTGGCTTTCAGCATACTGGTACATAGCTTGTGTTTTGGACTACTCAAAATGAATGTTGGTTTGCTGACGTTTATGGTATTGAAATTATCCAACATCAAATATCTTGCCTTGCGAACTTTGTCAGACCTGCCTTTCTTCTTATTTCCTATGCAGACAATCCATGTAAAGATGGCAGTAACAGAGAGGTGATAGTTTGAGCTTGGGAAGAATAAATAATGGCAGTGAGGCAATTTCACATCAAACATCCCAGCCATTTTGCCAACCGTCCTAATTGTATTTTGAAAAAAAAAATTGTGGTCAATGATTGCATTGAAAACAGCAAAAAATTAAAATATATCGCAGAGAATAACTATTGAGGTCTCCTTGGTGCCTTCTGGACTTCCCGATATGTCGCCTGGGTGTTGTTTGCAAAAAGAAAATATTTCAAAAATACTGCCTCCTCTTGACCAAATTTGGTCTAGGTAATAAAAAAGGTGCTTTTGTGTAGTGCTTGAAGTTTAGTGATATTAGCTCATTTTTTTCGCCACATCGAAAGCAAGAAAGCAGTTCACTCTATATGGCATTTACAGTTTTTGATTTAAAGAAGAAAGTAATTTTTGAAGTTTCCCAATGATGACTGTTTTCGCATTTGGTACACAACAGCTTCTGTCCCGAAGTTCCCTATGGCCCTCAATGGAAGACTTCAAAAATCATCTTCTTCATTGAAACAAAAATAGTGATGATAAAACTTGCCATATAAAAAGAACTGTTTTTTTGCTTTCAACTGACACATAAAAGTAAGTTTCAAGTGGACGAACACATAGTGCGAATTGCATCTCAATGTGGACAAAAATGATGATATATTGAGATTGGTAATCTGGACCTAACAAAATTTTTTCCATAGAATATACCTTCTGTAAAGTAATTATTGCTGAAATATTCTTACAACGTGCAGTATTGCCATAAAAAATGCAAACAATAAACAGTTCAGCTGAATTCTTCAAACCTATGTGGCGGAAAAATTGCACAAATATTACTCGGGTTCAAGTACCTTAAGAAGCACCTTTACCTAATATGTAAGTCAAATTTGATATGATAAGAAAAAGCGGTACTTTTCAAGTTTTCTCACAAACAACAAACAAACGACATTCTGCAAAGTTCTGAAGTTACCCACGTGACCACATTTTTTTCTCTCCAAAATATTCTAGCAAATATCTGTTTTCAAAACAATAAATTAGCACTCAATTTTTAAATAAATTGAGTGCAATTTTTAAATAATTTGAGTGCTAATTTATTTATTTAAATAAATAAATTAGCACTCAACTACATATCCCTGATGGTCGCCAGGTAGTATGGTTTGCATGTTTGGTGTAGAATAGCCTAAGGGGAAAAACAACAAATGCCTGAGCACCCTTTGACGCTTGGGCAGTTTTGAAAGCATTTTTCTTGTTAGCAGCAATTGAATTAAGCCCTTGTCTTCTCGCTTACGCCCGCAACAAACCACAAGCAACCAAAGTAATCATAGGATTCGTCCAGTATCGCTGTGGCAAGGCTTGTGCTGCCTAATTTGGTGCAAGCTTCACGATTTTCTAATTCAGATTCAACCAACGGGTTCTGAAGACAGAGTGAATTTTCATCTAAATTGTTTCACGCCAGTTACTGGGATAAACAACGGCCAGTAGAGGTACAAATATCATTACAAAGCCATTGTAGGTAATAACAAAAAGGTCTGCCTTCTTTTTTTGGGCGCTTTGCCTGAATGCTCTGCTTTTTGTGGTATAGTTCATTGTCTAGTGATTGATTGATTTTGATTGATATGTAGGGTTTAACGTCGCAAAACCACCATATGATTATGAGAGACACCATAGTGGAGGACTGCGGAAATTTCGACCACCTGCGTTTTTTAACGTGCATCCAAGTCTGAGCACATATGCCTAAAACATTTTTGCCTCTATCGGAAATGCAGCCGCCGCAGCCGGGATTTGAACCCGCAACCTGCAGGTTAGCAGCCGAGTACGTTAGCCACTAGACCACCGCGGCGGGGCTGTCTAGTGAGCATAGGTCTTAAGAACTAACATTAGCCATGTTGAGCTCGACTCTGTGGTTATAACTATAGTACCATATTCAAAATTATGAGTTCAAACGTGATTGTTCTCTCGGAGAGTTTCTTTTGCATAATGATATTTCAGAGTCTTAGTCAATTTCGTTACGCGAACACGTGATGTCATAATAGCGTCACTTTTTATAGAGTCGTTCGACTTTACCGCACCTTTTACATTCTTAATAGAGCAGTTATTTTCAATACTAGTATGTAAAATGGGATGAGCATGCTGTATGTACTAAGGTGTAAGCAATTATAGTTAGTACAAGCACCCAACTCTTCTATTGGCAGTTCGTTTTTGTTACTCCTAATTGATATGGGAGGTTTAACGTCCCAAAACCACGATATGATTATGAGAAATGCCATAGTAGAGGGCTGTCGACCTCTTGGGGTTTGGACCTCTTGGGGTTCGACCTTTTGGTTTTTTTTAACGTGCACCCAAGTCTGAGCACAAGTGCCTACCGCGTTTCCACCTCCTTCAGAAATGCAGCCGCTGCAGCCGGGATTGGATACCATGACCTGCGGGTCAGAAGTCGAATTTCTGTTACTCTTGCTCCCTTATTTCTGGGCAGGTGGGCTATAGTAGTCTGGCTTGCACGTATTTGTCATGGCAGCTGCCTGATTCTGCTTCTCTTCTTGGCGTTTTAACCTTCGTAAGTTGCAGTGTTTTACGTCATTTAATTGTTCCATATGCCAATTTTGTGCACAAACTGTGTAGTTAAAAGGCAGCGAATGTACATGTACGCACTATTAAATGTACATAGAGAGCTTTTACTGACAGTTCCTAAAGTTTTAGTGTGCAGGAAGCATTTAAACTATAATTTATTAATGACATTTCAATGGATAATCTCTACACTTGAAAATCGTGACAACAACCTAGTTATTTTTACTGTGATATGCATGCTGTGTTCTTTAATCTCACAGAACGAATTTGTCCACTTCTTTCTTCTATTATTCACATATGCATAACACGAAGGATTGTGTGCCTTTCATTTCCAGTTTCATTCTGTGTGTTCTATTTCTTGTCCATGTGAACTAAGGTGCTTACATGTGTGTCTTTTGTCATTTATTCAAATTATTTACAATTTTAGGTGCCTATGAAGGACACTTAAAGATATATGGCAGTCACCTCCCGCACCCACAGTGGTGCCGGAGCCTTCAGCAGCATTTCGCCGATCACGTTAAAGAACCCCAGGTGGTCAAAATTTCCGGAGCCCTCCACTACAGCGTCTCTCATAATCAAATGGTGGTTTTGGGACGTTAAATTCCACAAATCAATCAATCAAGCATTTCGCCGATCTCCACAAGGCGTTCTTGAGATAAACACAGCACCACACTTTCACAGTGCTATGATTATGGCTTATGCGTCAAGCTTTAATTTGAAAATTTCTGTTACATTGTGTTTTGTGCCTCCAGCCTGTAGGTTAAATGGAGCTCGTGAAATAACGATGCAGTCACCTCATTTGCGTACTATCAACACTCCAATTAGGCTATTCACAGCGGGAGCATACAGACAAATAATTTTTTTTTCATTGTAGTACGGCTGATGTGTATATAATGCTTTTCTGGAGCAATTATTACTCTTATAGGTTTTTTAAAGTCTCACAGAGAACACTACATTATTGTGTTGCAATGTAAGCACCATTTACGTATGCTAGCATGTTATTTAGTAGCTTTGTAACATATCTTATTTAGAAGCTAATTTTGCTTCCGCATCACGACATTTGGAAAGATGCCGATTATTCATTACCTCATCATGCATCTTTAAGGAATATTGTGATTTGTGCACAGTGTCGCATGTACACAAGATGTGGGCGTCTATTTAATTTACAGAGTATATTGTTTTGCACCAGATTCGGATGGTCATTTCATTTCCGCATCAACAATACGGCTTTCCTAATTTGCAGAGCTTTCCGCATAATGTGGCTTCTTTATTTACAGACCTTTCCGCATCATGTGGCTTTCCTTATGTGCGGACCTTTTCTCATCCTGGGCTTATCTTATCTACAGACCTTTCCGTATCATACGGATTTCTGTAGTCTAATAATGGCGCATGTGCGGAATCATACATACAAAACATTTCAGTAGGGTAGGTGTATCTGTCCTGATTCTAACTAAGCATGAATTGTCTTTAGTCTTTCTTGTGTGTTGTTCGTATATTATGGAGTTGCTCACACTATTTACAACTATAAATTTTTATTGAAAATATTATTCATTGCACAAATAGAACGTTTAAAGCATTGTTTTGCATATTTTGCGCAGCAATAATTGTGCAAATGTAACGCACATACAACAAAGGTGATCACAAATGAAATTGAAGTACTTTGGTAATTATCTGATACACTTTAGCACATAATTGCATCTCATGATATGTACTATTTAAAATTGGGTATTTCTTGAGGTTGTATAGAGCCAAATAATGGAGCTATAAAACTCTTCAAGCCCTTCAATGCCAAAAAATGTTATACATGTTTTGATATTCTGACTAATAAGTTGTATTCATGTCCTAGATTGACTCTTAAGGTTGACATTTGGACCAATGGGATTCCTATATATGGCGCCCATACAGCCCCATAAGCTCCCACATTGTGCTTGATGGGACCTACACACCAATCCCATATTCCCTACATAGATCCTCTATACCCCTATATAAGACTTGCTCAGGTCTCATTTAGCTCCTACATACCACCTAGCAGGTTCTCTATAAGTCCTATTTACCCACACTTGGTTCCTGTACAGTTCCTGTATTAACTCCTGATTTTCTGTATTGAAACACACGAATCCTGTATAAATTATATAAAATTTTTCAGAAGGGAAGGAATGAAGGAAAGTGTAATTATAAAGGCTCACTTTCTTTGTTAGACACAACACAAATGAGAACTAACAGAAAATGATTCCAAGGAAAGAATACAAGATGTAAATATAAGTATTTTAAATGTAAATGAGAAGACACAAAGTGAGGGAAAAGATTACTAGCCACTGGCAGAATTCAAAGCTCCCATTGTAGTTCAGAGCATTCAACGCGTTATTTGAAGTCGCAGAATCGGATTCTACTGGTGGCTAGTTACATTTTGATCCTTTTTGTCTTCTCAATTGAATTACAATTACTTATCACAACATCCCCTCTACATTACTGTAGTGGCAGCTAGGAGCGAATTCGTGCGCTTGAGGAGCTCGCACCATTCTGCAATATACGCCGTAATATAACATTTTTTTTTTCTGGAAGTGTTGGTTCACAGTCTGTAATATAATTGACATACAAAAAGAACGGCAGTGATTCTGTTATAAAAAGGTTGGTTAAATTGAGAGCGAGTCAGGATTACGCGATTGATCGCAATTTGTGATAAATATTTTCAGCGTACCATTCTCGCGTAAAGGAGTGGCTGCGGTATATTACATTTTCTATCAGCATACTTTACTGAATCAAATCTGTCACTATTTGGCTCTCGTTTACTACTCTTCTCCTCTTCGGTTTCGTCTTTTTGCGCTCAAATATATTCATTAATCGGTTTCAATAGGCACAAGGTATGTTATAGAGCTCATCTTAGCCACTCAGCCAAGTGTGTTAGCAACACCGTATTACCTAGGCAGATATGTATCACTTGTCGTCGCGAGGATGCATAACCTAAACAATGTTCAGATCTGTTTCCGTGAATGGTGGTCAGCTAAAATTAGCGTTAACCTGACGAGACGGCTCTATCTTAAATCTACATATGTATTTTCATGAAATTGTATAGCCAACACTGCAACCACAATTGACCTTTGACGAACATTAGCTTTTATTTGAAAAGTAGTATTGGAAGCTGGCACGGCTATTAATTGGAAGACTTGAATGCCGTGTAGCACACTGGGTTTCACCTTCTGAGGCACCTTGACAAGCATTCTTCGGGATCGTCGGCTCAACGCTAACCATGTGAGTTTTTTCTTAATGTGCTCACGGCAAATTTACGAATCACCAAGACAGCAGCGAGACATAGCCACCACAGCGTTGTCGTCATTCTCCAATGGGTGTAATTTTACCGTGCGTGTGATAATACAGAAAACATAAAGTTGTTTTAACCACCCACCCCACACCGTGCACCCCGCAACCATTTCTCTAGTGATGCTGCAGCAACTCTTTGTGCCGAAGACTTGTCTTTGTGCCGAGACATATGATTGAAAAGATAACGCATGGTTGAAATGCGGATGCTCTGTTCTCTAACGAGGGCCTCACGTCTTGTTTTAGCCAGAGAAATAAGTGATGCGCTATTTCTTCAGAGTTCTTGCAATCACAGAAAAGCTCTAAGGTTACCTGGATTTCCGCGGAGTTGCAGGGTAATGAAATAGTCATCCGCGTAATTTTGGTAGCTGCTGGAGCTGCTGTACTAGCATTGGAGCCGACACTGTAGGTGTTGTTGTCTCTTAAGTTACTAGTCGTGCTTAGATGATAACTTGTAAACCGATCTAATGAATTTTATTGTTACAAGACTGCAGAAGTACTGGGGCTGGGGTTGGGAAGGGTATCAAGCTACCTTGTACCTCACTCCTGAACAATGCGTCCGTCGCGACTGGCTCTCGAGCTGAAAAGCACGAGGTTTTTTTCCTGCAGGGCGAGAGCTGCTCGTTCCCTCGACCCACTACGCGCGGATGGCAATATTAACCAAGCTGCGTTTCCTTGTAAAAAATCACAGCAGATTGACTGAGTGATCGATGATGAATCCGGCGAAGTGTCTGTCCATCTGCCTGCCTGCCTGCCTGCCTGCCTGCCTGCCTTCCTGTCTGTCTGCCTGCCTGCCTGCTGCCTGCCTGTCTGCCTGTCTGTCTGTCTGTCTGTCTGTCTGTCTGTCTGTCTGTATGTCTGTCTGTCTGTCTGTCTGTCTGTCTGTCTGTCTGTCTGTCAACTATACGAAGTCATCAACTACAAAAAACAACTAACGCCATCTAGTAATATTATTTCTAAGGATATACACACACAACGTCATCTAATGAGAAATTCTTAAAACTAACTAGAAGCGGCTAAATACTACTACTACTACTACTACTACTACTACTACTACTACTACTACTACTACTACTACTACTACTACTACAGTGGAGGTAATGACCAACATCCTAGGGAGCTTCGTCGGCAAAACACACTTAAGTATATTCTTATTCAGTGCTTCATTTACACAAAACCGGCCTTTACAAAGCGCACATGGTATCTCGACAGACCATTTTATTGTTTTGTTTGCTAAACGTTTTCTTGTCGTGTTTCACTTCAATGAAAAGTGCAGTGTACTTGTTTGAAAGCTTTGGCTTTGCCTGTTCTGTTCAAGTACCAAATATATTGATCCAAACATTGTGGACTTGCTCGGAAGACATTGTCCTTCACGCGCAGTTCGTAGTTGTGACCTGTAAACAAAGTAGTATGAGTTCATAGTCATCACCTACGAAAGAAAGAGGGTGATAGGCGAGGACCAATGAGCCTTCCCATTGGGTAGCCCCAAAATCAACGACAAAACTCTGATCATCAAGATAGCTCGCGATCGGGACTTCATGCTCGGCTTCGTGGTCTCTACATTGAGAGACAAGGTGGCGCGGGGTCTCTTCCGGGACTTTTCTGGACTTCAACACAATACATGTATCATCATCATCAGTACAGAACGTCTGATGCGTCCGAGAGGGAGTATCGACACGTCATTAGAAGGTCGCACGTTCAGTAGCTGCCAGAGGTAAGTTACCTTTTCTTCGAAATATTTTCTTTTTTCAGCACAGTTATTATACAAACGTCCTGCCATAAAATTTCTGCGCTTTCTAGTCGTTTAGTTGTTTAGTTTTCAATATATTTAGTGTCTTCGCAGTATGAACATTCGCAGTATTCTTCCAAGCATTTCAAATGGTCCTGCTTTCTATTCTACTTTCCAATCTGATACGAGTTCAGCGAAACTACTTCTAATTAATATAATATTAGGCAATGCTATGACACATTGTTGCTCAAATTTGTAGTATATTACAACGAAAGCTGTTATGAGATCGAAACTCGGGTCACGTGGGCGCCGTAGTTGTCCACCGCCGCCGATGGTGTCCGTAACCACATCGCACAAAATTAGATGACACAGTGTGGCTCGAAACAGGGACTGCTAAGTGCTAGCGCAGTATTCTACCACTGAGCCACGCCGGTGCTTAAGTCTTGTTGGCAATCTTGCCTTAGACAGGCTTGATGTCATGAAAGCAATCGCGTTAATACGACTTATATAAAGTTCTTTAAAACATCGAAAAAACAACCAGTTGTCGCATATTTCGACTAGTAGAACGTGTGGGTTGTCCAATGCTCCAACACACGACAAAAGTTTGTTCTTGTTCGCCCATTAACTCTGACGCATACACAGTTAAGGCATAATTCCTCATAGTCGTCAGCCACTGTATGAACAATTGGCGAAAATTTCTTGCAAGTGTTTAGCTGATACCGCGCTTTTCAGAAGAATAACGAAAATTAGCATAGCGAATGCCGGGCTACAACCCTAATTTTTTTTCTAAATGCCGTAGTAGGTATCACGCAGGTGGGCTGGCAGCAATTAACCAATGAGTGTTAGAAAAGGCTCTGAAAGGCCGTTCTTTTAGCTTTTACAGTGACTGTGCTGCGCCTTCCGCGCATGCCTTGAGCTTTTATTATTTCTTCCGTTCAGTTTCTGGGTCAAATTAGCTCCACTTGCATAGTGTCTCAGTTTAAACGCACTTGAAATCTTAAATCAAGTCTATGCTTGAAAACGTTTGAGAAGCTTCTCTCCTAATATAGAAATGGAGGCAAGGGCAGGTGAACTCTGGGATGTAGTCCTACTTTTTTTCCAATCGTCTTTTTGTAAATTTCAAGCATTTCTTAGCGAACTTCAACGACTTTCAATGTATCTATCTACCTATTTCTTTATCGTGCCAACTATGACATTCAGCTCGCCTGGCCGCTTCGATAATGACATATTATAATAAAATTATATCCACCAATGCAATGTTGATGTACGCATTGAAACAAAGCAACCGGTCGCTTGACTAAGTTCTCACCCCCAAAATACATCAGGCAGAGGGAGTGGTGGTGACAGAATACATGGAATCGACGTAGTAACTCGCTTTCGTAACGCAAATATATGGACGCTCATGCAATAGATCTGCACCCAAATTTCTGCTGCATAACATGGCGGTATCACGAGCAAAGGGATCAGTCATAATCACGACATGTATGTCACGAATGTAAAGATTTTTTAGTCATGGTTTTTCGGCTTTTGCGGTAGTTTTATTTTCATATAATACAAAACTGGTATGTTACGACGTGGCTGCATGGCGAACATAAGTGACAGGCCCTAACCTTGAAATCATGACATGAATGTCATGTAAATCATGACTACAGGCCACGCTCATTGCACGCTCGTGGTCATTTTTTCGGCTTCACATATACCAAACTTGGTATTAAGGGACGCGAATGGATGACGTAGGTATATAACTGGTGCAAACATGATACTCATAAGATGCGTGTCATGTAAAAACATCACGACATTCCACGCTCATGTGGCACTCGTGGCCATTTTGCTAACTTCGCATACACCAAATTTGGTATTACGTGAGGCGAATAGACGACAAAGGTAATAGACACGTCCCAACATGATAATCATGACAGGCGTGCCATGTCAAGCGTTACTACAAGCTTCGCTCATAATGCGCTCACTGTCATTTTGCTCACTTCACAAATATCTATTTTGATGTTGCTTGACGTGAATGGAAAATGGTAGTATATGACTGGTGCAAACATGGTAACCATGATATGCATTTCATGTAAGACATGACAACGTGTCATGCTCATTGTGCACTCATGGCCGCTTCACTAGCTTCACATACACCGAATTCAGCGTTACGTGACATGAATATTTGGCGAAGGTATATGACCGGCGCAAACGTGATAATCAAGACATGCGTGTTATGTAAGTACATGGCTACATTTTACGCTCATAGCATGCTCGAAGTCATTTCGCTAGCTTCACTTATATTGAATTTGGTATGACGTAAGGCGAATGGACGACGAAGAAAAATGCCGTACCAGCAAGATAATCATGACATGCCTCCCATTTAAAACACAACTCATGCTACGTTTATAGTGGGCTCGCTTTCATTGTCCACACTTCACATATACCTACAATGGTGTTGCCTGACATCCATGTAGGAAAAAAGTATATGACTGGTGCAAACATGAAAATCATGAAATGCGTTTCATGTAAGATATAACTCCAATCCACTAGCTTCATATACACCAAAGCTGGTGTTACGTGACATCAAGAAATGGTGAAGGTATATGACCGCTGTGAGCAAGATAATCAAAACTTGCGTGTCAAGTAAGTACATGGCTACATTTTAGGCTCATCGCGCGATAGCGCCCGTTTTGTAAGCTTTAAATATAATAAATTTGGCATTATGTGACTTGAACGACGAACACAAATGCTCGGCGCAAACTTGATAGTCATGGCATGGAAGTCATGTTCCGAAATATTTACGTCCTCCTCATGACGTTGTTCTGATGTTAAAGTAACATATTAACCTTGCTCAGCGATTTTCGCTATACGTGAATTCTGCTTTTTCTAAATGCGAATTATTTCTTAGTGAACGTTAGCGATTTAGAACGTATCTATCTATCTATCTATTTATCTATCTATCTATCTATCTATATATCTGTCTATCTATATATCTATCTATCTATCTATTTATCTATCCATCTAGCCACTTATATTTGGGTGCTCTCGTGGTCATCCCCTTAACTTGGCGTGAACCAAAATTAGCATCAGAGCGTAAGATGGTTTGACGAATATGAAGCACTGGTCAAGACATGAACAATGTGAGAATTCGGTCACGTACGTCGTCAAGCACTTCCAGCCAGACATTGGCACATACGCACGGGTGGGTATGTGCCGCTGGTATGCGGTTATGTGTCACAGGTGATTTACACTTAGTATCTGCCCAGGAAGCAGGAGAAGACACATGGGCAATTTTAACGCGTGAGCAATACCCGACATCAATAGCGCTGACCCAACGAAGGCATAGAATAAATGTCAGTGTTAAGAAAAATATGGCATAAGTAGCGTTGATTCACGACGATTGCGAATTATAAACTTCAGGGTCCCAGCAGTGTTGGTATACATCAGTGGTGTAAACCGCCGGGCAAACGTGCTTTGCACAGACGGGGGTCCATATGGCTTGTACTTGCAACTGCCGTAGAGTGGCTGCTTCTCTGCGTTGTAGGTCTCGGTGAGGTGGTGGGTAGAGACGTCTGCTCGTTCTGTACCACTGCAGAACGTAGGCGTAGGTTGTGATAAAATACTCTCAGTCTTCGGCATCGCGTCGTTGCGGCTCCGAGGAATGCGTTGACAGAGACCCGCGGCTAGTTATCGCGTGTGCCCCCACTGCAAGAAGGCGCGAGCCACCCAGAGACACCTCCTCTGGGACTGTGCACCACCGCCGGGTAACCAAGAAGTAATGCCAACTGCCATAAGCAGCAAAATTATCAGCCGAGAGCCAGGCAACCAAAGAGACGTGGTCCAGCACGTGCTTAGCATCCTGGAACGCCAGCGGCCGAAAGCAGCACCCCCACGGGTTTGACGCGAGTAGGTTGCTGCTCCGGGACGTCCGAGCACGCTAGTGTCTCGCTTTAATTCCCCTACCTCTTCCCCCTTTATGCCGGATCGTCAATAAAGTTTTTTCTCTAACTCATGGTCCTAGCAGGAATTGAACCTAAGCATTCTGCGTGACAGTCAAACATTCTGCCACAGAGCTACGCCAGGTCTCGGAACTACTTTTTAAATAGACGCTAGTCTTTGTGAAAAGTTATTATTAATAGACGCTAATCTTTGTGAAAGTGATTACTATATACCACATACGTCTGTCCGCAAATGAAATACGCTTCATCTGTTTGGAATTCCGGTCAGGTAACATCATCACACATGTTGGAATCCGTTCAAAATCGTGCAGCTCGTTTTATTTTGGCTAACTGTTATCGTTCAGCTAGTGTCACAAAAATGAAGGCATATCTAAACCTCATCCCCCTAGTTACCCGCCAAAAGCGCACTCGCATTTGCCTGTTTCATAAAATATTTTATCATAATGCGAAACTTCGTTCCCGTTTAATTCAAGCTGCTCGCTTCATTTCTCTTCGCCGTAATCACCAACAAAAAGTCACAGTCTCCCATTGCAACACAGTAACATATGCCCAATCATATCTCCCATGAACTTTTATTGAAATAAATTCCCTGCCTGCATCAATAACAAACATCAATGCATCCATTCAACTTAAGAATATTCTCAAAAGAATGATCACCTAATTACCCCATGTATGTTTGTTGAACAGTTTATTTGTATTGCTTTGTGCCTTCACCATATAATAAAAATAATATTAGTGTTATCATTTGCTTTACTAGGATGTGAGTTGTGAGGCGTATTCATCTTTGTACCCCAATTAGTGACAATTTTTTTATGCCATTTGCTTTGTATTTCTTGTTTTTTCACGTTGTGCATGCCCTTCCCCTCTGAAATGTACTGTGTAACCTGAGGGTAAAATAAATAAATAAATAAACAAATAAATAAACGTTAACATTGGTGGCAGGGCTGCCCACCCAAAGGAGTATATATGTACTCCTTCGATACAGGCGTCACGTCGTGTTAACGTCAATAGTTTAAGTGCCATGCACTGAAGTTGATTTATGTAGCAGAGTCCAGGGTCACCATCTTCACAAGCACGAGCGCTTCATATCAGCTTCTGGTGTTGCTAATACGCATGTTCCAGTTGATATCAATGTGCAATTGCAAAAAACTGGTTATATAAACTTATGCAACACTCTGACATATGTCTGTGCGTGCAACATTTGTCCATTTATTTAGTGTCTTTTTATGACGTGTCGCTCGATAAACAAATTGCAACACGATCTTCTTCCCTCCGCATGCTTCGCAGTATGTCGATTCCAAGGTAGGTTGGAATCTGCCGAATTATCCTTGCGTTTGCACAAGCCGGTTGTAATCACTCGTCACAACGTCACGCCCTGTAGTCACTGACAGGAAGCAGCAAGAAGCCCATTCTGCGTTCACAGTGTCAAAGTACGAACAAAACACATTTAGAGAACTGCACTAGTTATAACTGGACGAACTACGATGTACGACACGAGATGCTTTGGCTAGTGGTGTAGAAAATAGAACTGTACAACGTTTCTTGTTATGTAACGCACATCCCGCTTGATCTGGTGTTTTACCGTTCATTTTCATATAGACAGCCGTTTTTTTTCTTTGAATCGCGTTAAGATATGGGCCCTCCTAGCATAAGCGATCAGTTATAAGAGGAGTCGTTTCCAGTGCTCTGTTCCTGGGCTAAAAAGGCCTTTCATATTCTAATGAGTGATTGCCAGCTTCTTGAAAAGATGAAATAACTTTACTTGTAGTTATGACAAACGCGAGTAGCGCGCATTGGGCTTACCACATGTTGGGATGGGCAGTTGAAGCCTCACCGCTGCAATTTAGCCTCTCCGGACCGCCGAAAGTTGATCTTCTTTGTTGTGCAGCATTTGGTGGAGCAACACTTGGCCCATTTCACTTGATCATGGAGGAGCATTGCCAGAAGCTCTAAGTTAGGTACTTCCCCGCAAAGGGGCACGAGTGGTAGTGTAAGTATCGAGTTTAAGCTCATTGAAGAAAGTCAAGTTTTTGTATGCATCAGTTTGTATATGTCTAAGCGTTATCACCTGCGCTCTGTCTAGTTTTCTATGAGGAGGGGGGTAGACCTTTTCTAGGTAGAAGTGTGCCTTTAGGTGATTTTATCTCGTCAGCTGGTCTCTATGTTCAACGTCATGGGCTGGAGAGAACCCCCACTGGTATGAACCACCGCCCGAGGTATGAACCACCACAAGCTGGTTCACTCCATGGAGTAAACTAGCTTGTTAGGATAGGTGGAGCCTGCTTAGAAATTGCCCATTTGAGCAGGAAAATACGTTAAGATACGTGTCGCAAAAACGAGACGAGACAAGCGTGGACTGCGTTAGATGAGAACGAATAGCAAGAATCTTCTTTTTTATTTTGCTTATTAACGTGCGCCCTCTTCCATGCCCCTTGTCTTATTCATCTTTTCCTTCTCTTCGGCGAGTTTTAATAGCTTGCGGGCTGCATAAAATTTCGTTATCCTCTTTGCAAACAACCTTCAAGTTGGTAGATATGCTCTACAGGTCTCCGAATGAGTTTTTCATTGGTTTTTACCAGGCAGGAGCGTATCTTCCCATCGACTCCCTAATAAATTTCCATGATTTTGGCCATATTTCAATGTAATCTAGAAGTGCGTGAACCAAGCCATACTATGTCTTCACGGTTCACTCTCGTTTCTATCTTACTTGCGTAAGCTTTATCTCTCAATTTCTTCAGATATTTCTTGTTCCACATTCTGCACTGATCCTTCATGACGTTCTGCCACTTTCTCTAGATTTCTTCAATGTTGACTTCGTGTTGATCTTCGTCATTGCCAGGAAGTCTGTATTTTTCACCCCTTATGTCAGCTGGCACGATAGGTTGCAGCTCATCCGGTTTGTTGTATACATAGGTTAACGGCCTGATGCTAAGCACCACTTCAAGTTCAGTGGTTATTCTCTTCGTCTCTTCCCAGGTTATTAGTCTCTGTCCGATGACTTCTCATCGATGATTTCATGCTTCGTGTTATTGTTTCATTGAAGCTTCCCCACCAAAGCGCTTGTTTGGTAATAAACTTTGACTTTACTTCATCTCCTTGGTTAGCTCTTTTAGAGGCTTCTTCTTGTAACTCCTTCAGCATACGAATGATTTCTCTGTTGGCTTTCTTGAATGTCCTTGGGTTGTCACCATATTTTGTGCGGCATAAGCCTCTTCTCGGTGTAATTCTTCTGAGTGAATGTTGTCGACAACATCGAGATGTATAGCTCTTGTTGTTGCACACACGAGCACTGCAATGTACAGTTTTGTCATGCCTTTCACGGCGTTTTTATAAGCACCGGGCCTGTAAAATCTACACAAGTCACTTCAAATGGTTGTCGGTGGTTTACTGTGTCACCAGACGGAGTGCTGTGTCTTGCTCAATTGGTTTAGCATCAAATAGTTGATGCTTTAAACATCCATGAAAAGCCTTCTTCACCAGCTGTCTTCCTTGGATTATCCGATATTTCGTTCTAAGCTGCGACAGTGTTGAACTGACTCCTCCATGCAACGCAAGGTGATGCACATGTCCTACTAGCAGCTTTGTAGCAGCCGTCCACTTTGGTATCAGAATTGGATGTTTTTCGTTGTATGTCAGTCCACTTTGAGACAGACGACTCTTGTGACTTAGTCCTTGTTTATTTTCAAAGGCTGCCCTATCACAAAGAAACATCCTTCTTGTCTTAGTCTTATTGCTCTTCTTGAGTATAATATGTTCCCGTATCTTTCGTTGCTGTAATTTCACTATCGCCGTCTTTGGATTCTTTAGTTACTCAAAACTCCTATCACCAATGATCCGCTTTTTCTATAATCTCCATGTAACTCAAAACCCAAGCTGTTACTGTGAGCAATCCCATGCAGGTTCCATACTTCTCTGCGTCGATCATGGCTGGAACTGACGTGTATGCGTTAGTTGCGTAACATTCACTGCTCTTACTGTCTCCTTGCGTTTCCGTCTGCCCTGTGGTCTTGTTTTCGGTAACAGGCCACATTGGACCATGCCACCATAGGTCCGACTGTATGAAAGCTTTTGCGCTTACACCTCTGATTATGAGATCAGCTAGGTTCACTTCACTTGCAATGTATTTCCACTCTAATAGCTTTGTTTTCTGTTTTATCTCCTTAACTCTATTTGAAACTGAAAACAATGGTCGTGTTCGTCCAGTATTTTGTAGAATTGATATTGTTTGCAAATCCACTTCTGATGTATTGAGAAATGCGTCCAGACAGAAGCGCAGCCATCAACTCAAGTCGTGGTAACAAAATTTGCTTCATTGGCACTATTCTTCTTTTTTGCAATCAGTATTTCAGCCTCCTTCACCCTCTTGTAGTGATTTATCAAATAGGCCGCTGTTCTGTACGCATATGGACTTGCATCTGAAAGCAAGTGAAGTTCCACGTGAACAGGCTTCCTCCTTTTTCTTACATGAAACCATTGTGGTACACTGAACTTTTCAATCGATTTCAGCTCTAATTCATCTCCTTCAAGTCTCCGTTTTATCATGTGGCAGTGAGTCCCCCCAAGACATCTCTTTCCTCCGCATGTTTTGTATTTCTTGCTTGGCTGTTACCATGAATGGAGTAAAGAGTCCCAGAAGATTGTATACTCTTGCAGTGAGCTGTGACATTTGGCGCTTCGTTCGCGCACCGCTGGTATCGATGTATATTATGTCAAACGATGGTAGGTACAGCCTACCTTCCTTGAAGATCCATCTGATGCAAAGGACCTCCGTTTCGGTGGAAGTCCCGAAGCTTGCGTTTTTCTCTTTCTTCATATTTTGTTGTAACTTAGGCTTATTTGTGCTGAACTTTCTAACAGTCATTGACACCTCTTGAAAAATCCCCTTTGATTCCCAGTAAAGTTTTTCGGCTTCTTTGGGTGATTTGGCTCCTATCATTATGTCGTCGACGTAGATGTTTCTCCTCAGCCGTTTACCTCCAAAAAAACGCAGCGCGTCTGTGTCTTCTTTATGTATTGAAATATGAAAGAATGCCTTCTCAATATCAGCTGTCATTGCAATGCGATTGTGTCGGAAGCTTATGAGTATGTGCACAAAATCACAATTGAGATTTGACCCAGTGTCGAGGTTGTCATTTTGAGATGAACTTTTTGTTGGCGATGATGACGCATCGAATACTTTTCTTATCTTTTTTGTTTGATGATCTTCTTTGATGACGGCTTGACGCGTGATGTAGTAGCAGTGTGTCAATGGTGCCATTTGTTCCTCGGCCATTTCTGCCACTCCACCAGTCAAGTACTCTCTGATGGCATTGCCATAACGTCACAATACACTTTAGTCTTTCTGTAACCATTGAATGAGTTGCTTCAATCTGGTCATTGCGACACCCTTCTTTTCATCAAGCTACACGGCATCTTTTCATTGAAGTCGTATTGAGCATCTTTTCTCCCACCCTTTAGGTTCCTGCTAAATTACCTCATTAGACTTTCATCTTTCTTTGCGTCTTGCTCGGTGGCCTTTGTGACGATGGTTTCTATGTCCCAGAAGTGCCTTAGCTCTGTATCTATGTCGGACTTGTCCACTTAAGCGAGAACTACCTTAATGGTTGATCATTTCTTTAACGCTGCGGCTAACTTAGTCTTGCCCTGCTCCCTCCAACCGAGTATGGTCCCTGTTGCTGGCAGCTTCTGTTCCAGTTTTCGGATGCCTCCGGTCATTATTTTCCAGTACTGGTCTGATCCAAAAAGGATTCCGATTTCTCTGCAGTCTGTACCTATAATACAAAAACCGTAAGCCAACTTTAATTCGTCGTCTTCATACTTCTTCTTCTTCAGTGAAACTGGCAGGAGTGGTATTCTTTCTTTTGAAATAATGTCAACCTCGAGTGCTTCCAACTAAACATCTTCGCCACAATATGCGCTTCTAAGTTTGACTTCAACTGAATGCATAGTTTTTTCATCTTGTCCTCCTCCGAAAGAGCTTATGGTCAGTATTTGTTTTCATTTTATCGTGCAACCAAGCTCTTTTGACAAGCTCTTAAGAATGAATGTTCTTTGGCTACCAGTGCCCAACAGAACCCCAAAATAGCACGACTTGTTTCTACTTTCTGCAATTGCCATTGCATTCTGCAGAAAAGTGCTTGACGATATTGACACGTGCGGTTCTTTTGGTTTACGAAGAAAGCCGCTATCACTTTCCAGTGACACGCGCGCTCGTTGTGATTGTTTGCGGGGAGCATTGTTATCACTTTCTATTAAGCGCAACGCAGGCCGCGTTTATCTTGCATGCCACTCTGGAACCGTGTGGATCATTCTTGAAACTTTGCATGCTTGACGCGCACATTTTAGTAACTTCTGGAGCTCCAGAGATAAATCGAGAACGCGATATGACGCGTTTATAAAAGCCGGCGCAGTGCGCCACTTGTCAGTCTTTTTTTCCGTCGACCGACGACTGTTCACGCCGCTGTTGCTGTGAGTTGCGTTTGGCCTTGTTTTGCTGGGCACAAGTTCGCCCAATAAACAGTTCGCCCGACATCGCCCTGACTCCTGTGTGCTTCCTCTCAAGTGCTGCGTGTGTCACAACCGCGTGACATCTGGTGGAGGTGCTTCTCGGTCCATGTACCGTACGCCCCCGTCCAGCCGTGAGCCAAGCCTAAGCCGCCAAGAGGACGACGCCGACCCGGTCGTTCGAGTGAGCCAAAGACAACAAGGACTACCGCCCGAGTACCTGCCGCTTCCCGACAAGGACAAGAAAACAAAGGCTGCTACGAAGCCGGCATCCACGATGACGGAAGCAAGGTCTTCGGCAACCGTGGTCGTCAACCAGCCCAGAGAGCCGCCTACCTTCCGCGGATCGACCTACGAAGACCCGGAAAGCTGGCTTGACATTTACAAATGCGTCGCAGCCCTCAATAAGTGGGACCCGGACGACAAGCTGCGTCATGTGTATTTTTACCTGAAAGACGCCGCAAGGACTTGGTTCGAGAACCGCGAGTCAACGCTTCGAACCTGGGACGACTTTCGCGTTGCTTTCCTGCGCACCTTTGCAAGCGTCGTGCGGAAGGAAAGAGCCGCATCACTGCTTGAAACTCGGGTGCAGCTCTCCAACGAAAACGTAACGATCTTCACGGAGGAGATGACGCGACTTTTCCGCCACGCCGACGCCGACATGTCTGAGGACAAGAAGGTTCGCCTGCTTATGCGAGGAGTGAAGCAGGAGCTCTTCGCCGGACTGATTATAAACCCGCCAAAGACGATACAAGAGTTCCTCTCCGAGGCTACCACCATCGAGAAGACTCTTGAAATGCGGACCCGCCAATACGATCGGCGCATGTCGCCAGACGTCGCAGAAGTCCGAGCACTCTGCCCCGACGACCTGCGCGAGACCATACGCGCTATTGTTCGTGAAGAACTGCGACGCATGTTGCCATCGTCTCAGCCCCAAGTCGCCTCTCTCGAAGACGTAGTCCGCGAGGAACTACAGCGCTCACTGAGCGTTCCTGAACGGCCAGAGCCCCAACCGGAGGCGATGACCTACGCCGCTACTGCACCTGTCGCCGCTCCTCTCCAACGCCAGGACCCAACGTCTCTGCAGTTTCGTCGCCAACCACTGCCGCCACCCCCGACGCCTTCCCGCTCGCCAGTAATCCAGTGCTCGCCGAGGAAAACTGACGTTTGGCGCACCCCGAACCACCGCCCACTATGCTACCACTGCGGCGAAGCTGGGCACACCTACTGCTACTGCCAGTACCGTGAGATGGGACTGCGTGGCTTCGACGTGAACGCGCCGCGTGCGCGCCCAGGTGAGCGACCTCGCGACATCGCCGACTACATCGCCGGATCGCAGTGGCAACGACGACGACCATCCCGTTCACCTTCGCCTGGCCGCTACGTCTCCCCGGATCGCGGCCAGTACACTGGCCCTGACCGGGGCCGATCCCCAAGCCCCTACCCGGGAAACTAAAGGCAGCAACCGATGGAGGTGCGGTTGCTGCACGACGTAATGCCGAAGATCCTCCTCCGCCGCCGCCGCCGCTGCCGATGACGACGACCACGACGCACGAACTTTCCCGACGTAGTCGCAGTACGCCGCCTGAGCAGAGTCTTCACGACAAAGCCTCGCCGCCGACGCGACATAGCAGCGCCGGACCAAGCCGACGCAGCCGTGATCCGACGCCCCGACCTAACCGGAACGCCAGACGACGAACCACCGACCTCGACGTGATCATCGACGGCCACAGCGTCACCGCCCTAGTCGATACCGGCACCGACTACTCTGTCATCAGTGGTCTCTTCGCCGCTAAGCTCAAGAAGGTAAAGACTGCATGGGAAGGACCGGATATCCGAACAGCAGGGGGCCACCTTATAACACCGACTGGAACCTGCACGGCAAGAGTCACGATTCACAGCCAGACGTATTCTGTGAGTTTTGTGGTCCTGCAGCAATGCTCGCGAGACGTCATTTTAGGCATGGATTTCCTGGACCAGCAAGGCGCAGTCATCGACCTAAGATCCAGGTCAATCACGCTGTCCACGGATAATGCAACGGCGTCAGACTGCAACGTCGCTCACAATGCCTTGAATGTGACAGAAGAGCAGGTAAATATCCCGCCACTGTCGAGCGTCATCATTTCCGTCGGCACCAAAGCGTCTACCAACTTACAAGGTGTCATCGAAGGCGACCAGCACCTGCTCCTAGACCGTCAGATGTGCGTCGCAAGAGGCATAGCGAAGCTTCATAACGGCGAAGCCAAGGTAATGGTGACGAACTTCAGCAACGAATATAGGCACTTGAATAGGGGCACGACGGTAGCACAACTAAGCGATATTGTGGAAGCGAGCAATGCCTTCGCCCTCACCGATTCTCAGGGAGCCGCAACGTCGACAGCAGTGTCCGCGCCCGCCTTCGACGTCAATCAAGGCCTTTCCAGGCAGCAACAAAAGGAGCTCAAAGCCTTACTCTACCAATACAAGGACTGCTTCTCGTCGTCATCGAGGCTTCGTCAGACCCCTCTCGCGAAACATCGCATCATAACCGACGAATATGCCCGTCCGCTCCGTCAGAGCCCCTACCGAGTTTCTGCAAGGGAACGCGAGGCCATCAAGCAACAAGTCGACGAAATGCTGCGTGACGACATCATTCAGCCGTCTACGAGCCCGTGGACATCACCCGTGGTGTTAGTGAAAAAGAAGGACGGAATCCTACGTTTTTGCGACGATTATCGTCGCCTGAACAAGATCACGAAGAAAGACGTGTATCCCCTCCCACGGATAGACGATGCTCTGGACAGACTCTACAACGCCAAGTATTTTTCGTCGATGGACCTCAAAACCGGCTACTGGCAAATCGAAGTAGACGAGAGAGACCGAGAGAAGACTGCCTTCATAAAACCAGAAGGCCTGTTCGAGTTTAAGGTCATGCCCTTTGGTCTTTGCTCGGCGCCCGCAACGTTCCAACGGGTTATGGACACAGTACTCGCAGGCTTGAAGTTGCAGACTTGCCTCGTCTACTTGGACGACGTAGTCGTATTTTCCTCCAACTTCGACGAGCACCTCCGGCGCCTTGAAGCTGTTCTTCGGGTAATCAAAGCCTCGGGACTTACCCTGAAGCCACAAAAGTGCCGCTTCGCCTACTAGGAACTATTGTTCCTTGGCCACGTTATCAGCAAGTCGGGAGTGCTCCCTGATCCACAGAAAACAGCTGCGATCGCCTACTTTCCTGCACCCACAGACAAGAAAGCAGTACGCCGATTTCTTGGCCTCTGCGCTTATTACAGGCGCTTCGTGAAGAACTTTTCGCGGATCGCCGAGCCACTGACGTACCTCACGAAGGCCGACGTCGACTTCAAATGCGAAACGCCGCAAGTCGAGGCATTTCAAGAATTAAAGCGACGCCTGCAAACGCCGCCAATACTGGCGCACTTCGACGAAGAAGCTGACACCGAAATTCACACGGACACAAGCAGCACAGGGCTCGGCGCCGTGCTCGTGCAGAGGACCGACGGACTTGAAAGGGTCATCAGTTACGCTAGCCGGTCACTTTCGAAGGCAGAAGCCAATTATTCCACGACAGAAAAGGAATGCCTTGCCATCATCTGGGCTACATCAAAGTTCCGCCCCTACCTGTATGGCAGGCCTTTCAAAGTCGTGAGTGACCACCACGCCTTGTGTTGGCTAGCTAACTTGAAGGATCCATCAGGGCGCCTCGCACAGAGGAGTCTCAGACTACAAGAATTTGACATCACCGTCGTCTACAAGAGCGGACGAAAACACTCCGACGCCGACTGCTTGTCTCGCGCCCCGTCGATCCGCCGCCCCAGGATGACCGGGACGACGACTCTTTCCTGGGACCCATAAGTACCGACGACTTCGCGAAACGCCAACGAGCTGACCCAGAGCTCAAGATCCTCATGGACTACCTGCAAGGCAAGACCGCCGACGTGCCGGAAGTATTCCGCCGAGGACTGGCTTCGTTTTTCCTGCGGAACAACGTCCTCCTGAAGAAGAACTTCTCGCCGCTCCGCACCGACCACCTCCTCGTGGTGCCTTCAGCGTTACGTCCAGAGGTTCTGGAAGCATTACACGACGACCCGACAGCCGGACATCTTGGTGTTTCCCGCACACTGTCACGAATACAAGAGAAGTACTATTGGCCTCGCCTCACTGCCGACGTCGCCCACTACGTAAAGACATGCAGAGACTGTCAGCAACGGAAGACGCCGACAACTAGGCCAGCCGGACTTTTGCAACCCATCGAACCACCTCGACGGCCATTCCAACAAATCGGCATGGACTTACTGGGGCCGTTCCCGACGTCAACTTCTGGCAACAAATGGATTGTCGTAGCGACAGACTACCTCACCCGCTATGCCGAAACAAGGGCCTTGCCCAAGGGCACTGCCGCCGAGGTCGCCAAGTTCTTCATTGAGAACATCGTCCTCCGCCACGAAGCCCCCGAGGTCCTCATCACCGACAGAGATACGCCCTTTACGGCTGACCTAACGGAGGCGATCTTGAGGTACAGTCAGACAAGCCACCGCCGAACCACCGCGTACCACCCACAGACGAATGGCCCCACCGAGCGTCTAAATAAGACCATCGCCGACATGCTGGCCATGTACGTGGACGTCGAACACAAGACGTGGGACGCCATACTCCCGAATGTAACCTTCGCGTACAACACGGCCGTGCAGGAAACGACGCAGTTTGCTCCATACAAGCTCGTCTACGGACGTAGCCCAACAACGACGCTTGACGCCATGCTACCAGTCGGCACCGACGAAGAAGACCTCGACGTCGCCAGCTACCTGGATCGCGCTGAAGAAGCTCGACAGCTAGCCCGCCTGCGTATCAAGAGCCAACAGACGGTTGACAGGCGCCACTACAACCTTCGACGACGCCACACCGAATACCAACCCGGCGACCTTGTCTGGGTCTGGACGCCGATACGACGACGGGGATTGTCTGAGAAGCTCTTGCGACGCTACTTTGGACCCTACAAGGTAGTCCGACGTCGTGGTGAACTGGACTATGAGGTCGTGCCCGATGGCTTAACGTCATCCCAACGACGCCGTGCACGACCTGAAGTCGTACACGTGGTGCGACTTAAACCTTATTACGCGCGCTGATTAGCTGTGACGCATTGTTAATGTAATTTATTGCATGTACTCTCTCTTATGTTCTGTCTTTAGCATCGGGACGATGCTTTTTCAGGGGGGGGTAGTGACACGTGCGGTTCTTTTGGTTTACGAAGAAAGCCGCTATCACTTTCCAGTGACACGCGCGCTCGTTGTGATTGTTTGCGGGGAGCATTGTTATCACTTTCTGTTAAGCGCAACGCAGGCCGCGTTTATCTTGCATGCCACTCTGGGACCGTGTGGATCATTCTTGAAACTTTGCATGCTTGACGCGCACATTTTAGTAACTTCTGGAGCTCCAGAGATAAATCGAGAACGCGATATGACGCGTGTATAAAAGCCGGCGCAGTGCGCCACTTGTCAGTCTTTTTTTCCGTCGACCGACGACTGTTCACGCCGCTGTTGCTGTGAGTTGTGTTTGGCCTTGTTTTGCTGGGCACAAGTTCGTCCAATAAACAGTTTGCCCGACATCGCCCTGACTCCTGTGTGCTTCCTCTCAAGTGCTGCGTGTGTAACAACCGCGTGACAATATTTTCGTATATTGGCAGCTAGACCCTAGCTTTTCCCAATTTTCATTTTTAACTTGAATGGCTGCTGTGCCCTGCGCTGTGAGTTCTTCTCCTTAGCACGTAGACGTTGCGTGCCTTTTCCCGCACACCCTGCATCTTATGCTTGCCTTTCGTATTTTGGTGACATGTCGAGACCTCGTGCAATGAAAGCATCTATGAGACTGTTTTAGGTTCTTTTTCTTCTTTTTGTTTAGCATATTCTTTCTGAAGTCTTCAGAATTGCGGGTACTAGATTCACAAAATATGCAAAACTTTGCTGCGGTGCTTTGAAACTTGACCATCGTTTACGGTTGCCTACTGCCTAATTTGTTGCCATGGCTTTCCTTGCGCTCTACCAATTCCTCTCTGCACTCAACTTGGTCTTCTATATACCTCATCAAGCGCTTCAAAGTTTCTTCGTGACATTTAGTTGCATCCTGATCTTGATCTGAAGACCTACCGGCCGATTCTCTTTGTTTCAGTTGGAACATCATCTGTACTTCCGCAGGTAAAGATCTTTTCAATATTGGTACTAGCATCGATTTATAGGACTTGACTTTCATGCCTAAGGATTTGAACCCACGTGTATGCACTTTTACCTTGTCGGACAGTCTGCTCAATCTTTCGTAGTCACTGCCAGCTTGCTACTGTACTAAAGTTAGCTCTTTCTTTGCATTTTTATGAGCGCTTTGTCTTTTCCGTATCGCTGCTTGAGAATGTCGATAGCTTTCACATAATTACTGTCTGAATATTCAAGTCCCTCCATGGCATCTGGAGCTCTCCCGGTTAGTATTGACAGAAGGTACGTGAACTTTTGATTCTCGTTTAATTCTGTTCTTACGTGAACAGCCGAATCAAAGTGATGCCACACTTTTTGTCACTTCCTCCTGTCACCAACAAACTTCCTTAATTCTACCTTTGATAGCTTTACTGCATTTGCTTGCAGCGCTTGTCTGGTATTGTCATTTAATTGATTTGTGTGGTTTAACGTCCCAAAACCACCATATGATTATGAGAGACGCCGTAGTGGAGGGCTCCGGGAATTTCGACCACCTGGGGTTCTTTAACGTGCGCCCAGATCTGAGCACACGGGCCTACAACATTTCCGCCTCCATCGGAAATGCAGCCGCCGCAGCCGGGAATCGAACCCGCGACCTGCGGGTCAGCAGCCGAGTACCTTAGCCACTAGACCACCGCGGCGGGGCAAGTATTGTCATTTAAAGTGACCTGTTCTCCCCCCTGGCTCGCGTCGTTCTTGTCGATAAAGGTAAGCATTGATGGTATGCAGAATACTAATCGTCTTTAGCTCGTACTCAGTGGTCCTCGCAAACTCGGCTTCAGCTGCTTCCGGCCTTATGAACTGTCCCATATGATCGTCAATTTTTTTAACATGTCGGCGATGCCTCTAATCTGGCTGGCTATAGGTGATATTGCCGTAGGGTCTTCATTCTCATGAAGCTTAATTTCTGCTTCGCTCACTAGGTGGGTTATTTGCGTCCTCAGTGTTTTTCTTTTCTTCGAAGTTGCTTCTATGTTCATTTTGAATAACTGAGAAATTGGCTGGTCTCTTACAGATTTCAGCGGCGAATCATCATTCGTGGCTGTGTCGTCTTCCGTGTCTGTGCCACTCTCTCAGATTGCGGTGTCCCGTTTCACTGCCGTCGATTCGTACTGGGCCTCCTCTTTGTCAGTCCTTTGTGGCCTGTCCTTCATCCTGGCACTTCGTGGCCAGCGTGATGAGGAAAAGCCGCTATCCTGGTCACGGCACCATGTCGAAGAAAAGAGACGAGACAAGCGTGGACTGCGTTCGATGAAAACGAACAGCTGCGCCACCAGATCTCAGAACTACTTTTCAAATAGACTTTTATCTTCGTCAAACGATAATAGTGGTTTCGGTGCTGCCTACCCAATTTTATAAACACTACAAATGTACTATTTTGATACAGCCGTCACATCGGGTTAACGTCAGATGTGGTTACTTGTCATGCGCTGAAGCTGATTTATGTAGCAGTCTCCGGGGCAAGCGTTTCCGCCAGCTTCAGTGCTTCATATCAGCTTCTGGTGTTGCTATTACGCATGTTCCAGTTGTCATCGTTGAGCTAGTATGAACAACTAGTTATATAAATACGTGCATTCTTCACCATATGTCTATGTGTGTGACATTTGTACAATATTTTAGGGTCATTTTATGATATGTCGCTCAATCAAAAATTGCAACATGATCACTTTTTTTGCATGCTTCGCATAACTTGGATTCTCAGGTACATGGTATCTGCCATTTTCTTATGTTTGCTCATTGAAGCGCCCCCTTGTCTTCTTCTTCTCCTTGTTTTCTGTAACGTTTGAATAATATGGTTAGAGACGCCTTACTAACCGACAATGTGGCGTGCTTTCTTGGCATATTGCACCTCTGGCGATGGCACGGACGGCTTCGCGGGAGTCATCGATTAGGTTCACATGCTTACTATCGAGGAGAGAAATGGCGATGGCCACCTGCTCGACAGCGCTTGATGAGGAACATTCAATCGATGTGGTGTTGACTGACCAATATAGCTCTGTTTATTGAGGCCACAGCGTATTTGTTGCTGTCCTCGAACACTGCGTAATTGTTGCTGTCCTCGTACACAACACCTCCCTCAAGGGCACTTCTGCTCCTCATGGAGGATCGCCACCACCGTGGCCAGCCTTTTACCTAAGTTTCACTACGGTTGCGTTTTGCGCTTAATGGGGTAAAAGATAACTTGCTCGCGTTGCTGCAATGGTCTTTCTTTTTGAACGCCTGTGAATGCACAAACACATTTTGAATGTATACACACATGTTTGTGAGCGTGCATTCAGTAAATGTCTATTATTTTGTTCTGACTAAATGTCTGCTGCATTGCTGAGCCGCCAGTTTGAATAGACGAATTGTTTTTCTTTTTTCTGCTCTTGTGTTCTGGTTATCCATATGAGAAAGGTGCTTCGTAAGCGGAACTTATTAACTGTTACCCCCCTCTGTAATACCTGCTGAGACTTCTCAGCTACTTGAAAACGAAACTAAAATAGCACCCATATACATATAGCGCTCCGGGAGCTTCAAATCAAAGCATTTTTTTGATGAAACATTGGTGCATGTCTGTATTTTTATTGTCAATTATACGCACACTCGCAGCCGGATTTCGCTGCCAGTGTTGTAATCGACGTGGGCGTCGCCGTCACTCACCATATATGCATGGGTATCCTATATACATGAGAACGCATGAAAGAAAAAAATCATAGAACAGACTCCGTATGCGGAATCGAGCGTGGGACTTCTGAGTCGTTATTTAAAGATTTTGACCTCTGAGCAAAAGAGAAGCACGTCTTTACCATTAAAACGGCAAGCTATTTATGTATACCACTTACAGCTGGTGATGGGCGTTTCAACGGAGTACTATTGTGTTTTCAGCATTATCAGCCAGATGCTCATTGAGAGCGCGGTGGTGAGCGCTTTGATCTCCCACGCATACTTTGTTCAGCAAAGAGGAGAAGGTGGACGCTCGCTCACACGCTCTTATCTTGCAGTGGGGAGGATTGTACGCCTTGGCTGGCCTGCGGCTTTCACCGGAACAATTCTGTTGTAGTTACCGGGAGCACAAAGGTCACTGCAATTGTTGCATCGTCTCCGTTTGCGAAAAGAGCGCGCTTTTCAGACACAATAAAATAAAAACTGAGACACTTATTTGCGGTAATTTGTGCCTGTGAGTACATTTCGTGCATTATTTAGGCCTGAAAAATGTGAGGCGCGTTTTGATCTGCTTGCTAGTTAGCGCATGACCTCGCCAATTTGTTGCTATCGCGTTCATTGCTTCGCCTTTGCGGCAAAGCTGTGACTTTTTATGTATTCGGGTTTCTGCCGAAAAGCCTGTGAATCATGATCGGCTCAGAGAGTGCCATAAAGTTCGAGATACTTTGCATTTGTTTGTGGTAATTTAGGTAAAATCGCAAGCAGTGGGGGAATAAATGAATTGTCCGGGAAGCCTGCGCCAGTACCAGTGATAACGCTGGAAGCTTCGGTGGCCACCGTGTAAAAGACGGCTCATTCCAGCGATGACGAGGTTATCGACGGCCGATGCCCTGTTTGTCACGATCAGTCTACAACGTACACTACTTGTAAAATCACCTTTCGTTTTCCGGGCACAAGTTCACCTAAATAAATAGTTTTCTCTTGGACACGCTGCTTGTGGTCTTCACCAACTTCTCACACACGTGACAATATTTTAGTAGACCATGCAGTCAGTGCACTGCGACCCACGCTAGAATTCTCTCCGATGACAACAAATTTGTGTGCTTTGCTTAGCACGTTGCGTTAGCGTGTGACGTCCATTCATCTAGTACAGCCTCGACACTCATGGCTGCTGCTCCGAGGGCGAAATACCGGCTGTTAAAACTGCTGTAATAAGCGCCAAAGAAGGCAATGCCATCGATGAGGAACCTCGAGCAGAGGGGGCTTTAATGCCGTGATCGCAACGCCAGGAGAAAGCAAAACGCCTTACTTCGTTAATGTGCGAACCTATTCGCTCTGCCTCTCACATTCTGGACACGCTACCTCGTGCACGAATGAACAGACACGCAATTTAATTTCACACCTTGTTGTTTCTCTGCTTACTGGACATCACTTTGAATTAGTGCACATCAATAGTACTGTTTAATATGTGTTTCTGTATACCCTGAAGTGCACGGGATTTCCCGAATTCCAGTTACACGTTGGATGAAAACTACTTCAGCTTCTGGTTACCCTTAATCATAAGCACGAACGTGCGTTGCCAACGTTGCCATGCTTTCTCTTGGTTTTAGAAATGTGCTCTGAAGTGCTTTCACTGCTTCTACTTCTCTTCCGGTACTTCTGTAGGCATCTCCTATTTGATGCTGAAATTCGCCCAGGCGGTGATAAACGACTCATTGTTAACAAACCACTTTTGAGCGTAGTCTGTACGGCGCAATACACGTACCGTAAACTCGCGCCATCGTCTTATCAATTCACATCACCCACGTGGACAAAGCCGTCAAGCCACTTCTTGACAGTCCTGAGCAGGCGGGCCATAGGTCGCAGCATGCGTGGTGTGTTGCAAGCCAAGCAACGTAAGCTCCATGTCGTACTATATATATGTCTTCAGGGCCTGTCTTGTGAAAATTGTCGGTATCTCGTCAAATATTGCAGGCTGTACATCTGAAGCAGTCCTTGATGAAGCACGCTTCTGCTTCGGTAGTGTGCTTCCGGCGATGTTTACCTGGTTTCGGCAGCTTCGTTCGGGGCAGAGTACATAGAAGTGTATCCTTCAGACCCACCACTTTGTCACCGACAAAAACAAAATATATATTTTGGTCAGGATGCTCTCATATTTACTCAAGTCTTGTCGTAGTCTCATTGGCCTACACAAGCTGCAGCATTCCACAACACGAATACACATAAAAAAGATTCTCATAACACTGAAATAACAAAAGTTTCTGAAGAATTATAACAGGTCTTCTGTTGAGTGCTGTGAAAAAATGCAGCGGTACCGGTCATACGAGCATCCTTAACTTTCTAATATAAAATCAAGCTGACTTTATCAGGCGAACATGTTTACAAAATATTGTTAGAAAATGACAGAAAGCAAGCTATAGAGACAACAATGCAACGTAAGATCATCATACCTCCTCTGTCATGTTTATGTGATACAAAGAAGATGCCGCATTTATGGTTGTCAAAAGTGTAAAATAACCGCTCGTAACTGCGGTAGCTGAGGAAACCTAGAGGTACAAGAAAATATTGAGAGATCTTGTTGAAAATTTTTTGTCTAAATTACTTCATTCTGGCAAATACAGCCAGCTTAACAAAACATGGTTTATCAACCCCATTATTTTGAACACCTCACGACGTTAAAAGACTTGCTTTGAGTATATATGTGGCTTCACCATTCTTTTATTTACATTTAGCAGAATATGGGAAAGTAGGCAACGGTAGGGCCGGCTATGCCAACATCGTCGCAACAATGTAAATTGAAATGTAAAGTAATTAATCAATGTGATGCAAAGTAATTAGGAAAAAATACTAATCAGAGGCACTATTGACATACTATATATTCGCAATGTTCATAGAGTGTCACGCCGCCTAGCGGAATTCAGTAGCGTCCTCTCAAAACTGATCACTAGGCAGACGCTCCCAACGCTCCTTTGTTCGGCGTCGCGAGCCTCAGTGTTAACGCGTTAGCAAGAAACGAACACAAAGCACTTTGTATGTTCCGTTCATCAGTGAATATAGAAGACTGTCCCTGACACGATAAATCTCATTCGTTCTTGCGAGAGGTGAAGTTTTCGTGAAAATACGTGGCAACTCGCGCTTTCGAAAATATCCTGTACAGTACACATATTAGCTTCGCGAGATTTTTCGCAGCCACGCTCGGTAGTTAAATGTTATTGTCTAACCTTTACAGTTGAAATTCACCTTGTTGTACGTGCGTATAGTAATCGCCAGTGCTTTTTGTAGTGCATGAACCCCATAGCATACATTGCGAGCGAAAAGTAGCACAGGCTCACGATTTGCGCTTCCAAACCTTGACCTATTCTGTGCGGCTTGTTTTTTTACGTTTGTTGATATATTACAGCACACCGCAAGCAATTTTTTACCTAACTGATGTTGGAGCAAAACAAATGTTCTCCACACGCCCAGATAACCGTGCTGAGTGATGTCGTGTTGGGGCTGGGCAATGACGCGTTGTTCATGCTATCAAAGTCGTTCGGCGGAGAGAAAATTTCTCAGATTACTTTCAGCAGTGATGTTCAAAGAAACTGCTTTGACGTCGAGGACTTTTCATGGGGCGTCAATGCTTGTGAACGCGCTGAAAGTGACAGCGACAATGAACGATCAGCTGCTAGCTCACGAGCAGTGAGTTGCACTTGGCGTCCAGCCGTGCGTTTTTTTACGCTCGTAATCACTTTTATTGTATTTATCGTAAAATATCCTTTATCGACCTCAAATAAAAAAACATAACTTTTCTTGTACGTGGCTTATGGCCCAATTACAGTGAATATATCAAATGACGCATGCCGCCAATACGCCCAAGCACCAGCGAAGCGAATGTTTAGAGCAATAAAATATGCAGTTAGGACTACAGTCTGCACTCAATTCTCCTGCACTTCACTGGTGCCGTCCAAACGAGGTTGTTCTTTAACAAATTTTCACAATTTTGACGTCGTGCAAACCATGCACGTGTATTCGTTTCGATATCCTTGTTTCGATCGCGCTGATGAAACCTGCAACATCCGAATGCAGTGAATTGCACACAGTTGGAGTCTGATCATGGCTTTGACGCAAGCGCTGCCTAATGGCAAGCTAAATGCTTGTGTTCCGTTGAAGAAGCAGCTCTATGGTAGTTACAGCGCAAGTAATGACGATGGCGTAATATGCTTGCAAACAATCCCTACGGCAACCATTCGGTTCTGTGCTACCGTGACAGCGCACTACTCACTAGTAGCCTACTACTGAGGCAAATTAGCTAGGCAGGATTGACACAAATTATTTCGGAGTGCCATTCAGCTCATACCTGAATTCTAGTTCGGGCAGTTTTCCGTAGCACAAACAGAATTACGCAAAACATCGTTGATACACGGACGATCAGCTGACACCACCACTCTTCGCACTGCGGCAACAAATGAGGTAGTGAATGTTCAGCAGTTCCTATTGTTTGTAAAAGTACGTGGTTCTATATGCATTCATTTGACGATCAAGAGTTCTGCCGGCAAAAGCGGCATGGAGAGTACGTCCGGGAGTCCTATCCTTTCGCGAGTTCACGGATTGATCACCCCTCCGCAGCTGTATTGGATTGCACGGCATGCCACCGATAGGCCATGAGAATTGCGAATAATATAAGGCTTATATTGCATGAATGAGCACAGTAGGTATGGCCACAGTCCAGTTCATATTTTGCGATCGCATTGCGGATAGAGCCCGTACAAAAAGTGGCAAGGTATATTATGAACTAACGATAGGCAATTAGGCTTGTGTCATTTAAAAAATCACAAAGGGCGCTCACTGTGTGCCTTTTATTATCGGAATATCGCCACGCGTGTCCAAATATTTTTCAAATGTAAACGGTCGTCTGTCGATTCGGTTTAAGCGATCACTCAGTTCAGCGAGTTGTTGATCATATTTTCGACATTCTATAAGAATTTGCTCCTCTGACGCATCAACATGATTGCAGTGGTCGCAGTGCCGGCACGCTCTTCTTTTTATGCGGCATAAGAAGTGAGGTGCGTATGCAACGCCTAATCGTAGACGGTGCAGTAGTGTGTCAAATGATCGATGTATTTATTTGATTAGGTGAAAATTGGAGAGACGGATCTATGGAAACTTTGTATTTTCTTCAAATCAAGCATCCTTGCGTAATTTGTAGCACAGTTCCAAGGAACGTTCTTGCTTTCTAATAAATAAACGGGCGCTGTTGTCAAGTGAACTCTTTGTGTGCTGCAGTAGATAATTTGTCAGCAATTTTGTTTTCGATCACTTGTGCGTGACTTGAAAGCCACTGAAAACATATCTTGTGGCCATCCAGATAACTGGCGGTATTTAATTTTAATATTTGATATATGATCATATCAACTATATAAAAATAAAAAGCCCTAATATGCAGGGCTTCTTGAGAGTCAGAATATATTACCCTGTTTTGCGTTTGCTGGCTTTCAACAATAAATTTTCAAGCTTGTATTATTGCAACAAGCTCCGATGCTGTAGACGATGTCTTCGAGAAATTTGATAATGTTTTTCTACTTCATATGCGAGTATGTGAAAAGCCGCAGTTGAGCTCTCATCTAATGTGGAGCCAACCGTGAAAAAAATTTGAAATGATCTCAATAATTGCACGTTTGTTGAAGCGTTAGAACTTTGGCGTCAACGTAGTGTATTAAGGTTTTTTTTTCTATCCCTTTGAAGTGCTAAGTGACTGAATGCGATGCAAAGGGCCAAGGGGGCAAATTGATATATAGACGCAACAAAGAGTTCTCGCATGCGAAGAACTTGAATTGGTGGTTGTCTTACTTCTGCAATTGCTAGGCTACCATGAGATGTGCGTGGTCAGCCCATGCAAATAAAGATTGTGGACTACGGAACTGCTCAGTTTACGATCGTTTGCCTAAAGCATATTTTGCGTCTTTGGTAATGCATATGTGATGGCTTCTCTAACTAGAGCTCTATGAACATTCAGAAGGCAATCTGATGTGCCACTCCATTTGGTTCCTGCAATAAATCGAAGAACAATCAGTGTCCGGTTGACCCACTCTTCATTGTTGAAGATATGAGGTCCCCAGGTTAGCATGCGGTTCAAAGTTATGCCAAGGAAACGATGCTTGCGACCAACAGGTACTACAGTTTGGTTGACCGAGAGGGTGAGCTGGTGGTGACGTCTTTTGGTAAAAGGTAATCCCACAGATTTCTCTGCTGAATCATTAATGCCGCATTGCCGCATTCTGTCATAAAATGCACCGTTGTATCTATGCAATTCTGAAGCAGACCCAGTACTTCCAGGCAGTCATGTCCGGACAACCAAAGGCAGATATCGTCTACGTAGACTTAATTATTGAATGCTTTCAATTTGACAAGTGATGTTCAAGCAATACTTTATTGTACGTTTGCCTTTTTGCGTTTGTTTTGAGTTTATTTACCCATAAGGAGCCACAGTGCATTCCAAGTTCAGTAGGCCACGTGATGTAGTATGCCAGTCCTTTACTCTGCTGAGTAGCTTACCCACGCTGTGTTTCCATGTCCTTCCTCATTGTTTGCAGCATGAAGGCGAAAGCCTTAGATGCTTTTGCAAACGTTCAAACTTACCGCCTGCGTCCGGCGCTAGCGGTGCCACCATGCGACCCAAAAAGTTATCTTTTCAAGTTCATGACGTGTTGATATCAAAAAATTGCCGCTTTTGGTGCAACCTCTCTTGCGCCCTCACCCTAACAAGCTTCTATTAGTAGCGCTGAAGTCTGTGTTTCCTGGAGCAAATCCGTGCTTTCAGTTTTTCGAGCAGTGAGAAGTTACATATAGCCCCGCATGTTTGGCATATTACTTTTACAATCTTGGTTATCTCAGAGCCTGTATAAAATAAACAGCAAACATTTCGCTCACTCAGCTTCTGTATCTGCTATTGGCATGCAACTAGGAAGAGGTGACCTGTATGTTTAGTCTCAATAAATGTGATAATAGTTATTGCAGCTATGTCAAAAAGGCTCATGTTGAGTGTCAACGCAGCCTCGACAGTATCTAGCTCAGCTGATGGCTACCGGCAACGCTTCGTATGCGGGCGAGGTTTGCATGTTTTTACACTGTATACTTATGTCGTATACACTGTATACTTATGGCTGCGGCGATGGCGTAGTAGTTAGAGCATCCGTCTCGCATGCAAGAGGTCCGTGGTTCAAATCCTGGTACCGCGCAGTTCCCAACGGGATTAAAAAAAATCCGCGTGTTGATGGAACTGCATTAAGAGGCCTGGGGTGCGGCCTCACCGGCAAACACCGCCGAGAGCTCACTCCCTCACCAGAGAAGGATTGGCCACCCTGGTGCAGTATCTGGCTACTACCTCCCACATGCTTACGTCAAATAACTCACGGCCCTCAGTCCCCAGCAGCTGCGAAGCAACTGACCACGGTGGCGGTCAGATCTGCAACGCAGCAGATGGTGCTAAGAATCTCTGGATCCGGACAGGCCGCCATTGGAACCTGAACTTGGCAACGTGTAACGCTAGAACCTTATCTAGTGAGGGAAGTCTAGCTGTACTATTCGAGGAGCTAGAGGGTGTTAAATGGGATATAATAGGGGTCAGTGAGGTTAGGAGGACAGATGAGGCCTATACGGTGCTACAGAATGGGCACGTCCTTTGCTACAGGGGCTTGGCAGACAGAAGAGAACTGGGAGTGGGGCTCCTAATTTACAGAAGCATAGCTGGCAACATAGAGGAATAATATAGCATTAATGAAAGGGTGGTAGGTATCGTAATTAAACTGAATAAAAGATACAAGATGAAGGTAGTACAGGCTTACGCGCCTACATCCAGCCATGTTGACGCTTCAGTTGAAAGCTTCTATGAAGACGTGGAATCGGCAATGAGTAAGGTAAAAACACAGTATACTATAGTGATGGGCGACTTTAATGCAAAGGTAGGGAAGAAGCAGGCTGGAGACCAGGCAGAGGGGATTGTGGCATCGGTACTAGAAACGCCAGAGGAGAGCTACTACTAGAATTCGCAGAACGCAATAATTTACGGATTTTGAATACCTTCTACCGAAACGAGAAAACCGCAAGTGAACATGGAGGAGCCCTAATGGCGAAAATAAGAACGAAATAGACTTTATAATGAGCGCACACCCTGGAATCGTGCAGGATGTGGAAGTGATTGGCAAGGTACGGTGCAGTGACCATAGAATGGTACGGTCTCGAATTCGCCTAGACTTGAAGAAGAAACGACAGAAACTGATACGCAAGAAGCCAATCAATCAGCTAGCACTGAGAGGGAAAGTACAGGAATTCAGAGTGTCGCTGCAGAACAGGTACTCGGCTTCTTAGTGAGGAAACCAACCTTAGCGTAGATACAATGAATGATAATCTGACGAGTATCATTACGGAGTGTGCAGTGGAAGTTGGAGGCAGGGTAGTTAGACAGGACACTGGCAAGCTTTCCCAAGAAACGAAGAATCTAATTAAGAAGCGTCAAATCATGAACGTGTCAAGTACAACAGACAAAATAGAACTGGCAGAGCTTTCGAAGTTGATTAATAGACGTAAGGTATGCGATGTAAGAAGGTATAACATGGAGAGAATTGAACACGCTCTGAAAAACGGAGGAAGTGTCAAAGCATTGAAGAGGAAACTTGGGATAGGCAAAAGTCGGATGTATGCACTAAGGGACAAAGAAGGCAAAATAACTACCAATATGGATAGGATAGTTAAAATAGCGGAGGAGTTTTACAGAGATCTGTACAGTAGCCGAGAAAACCACGACATTAATACTATAAGAACTAGCAGTAACCCAGATTACACCCCACAAGTAATAATAGAAGAAGTCAGAAAAGCTTTGGAGAGCATGCAAGGGGCAATGCTGCTGGTGAGAATCAGGTAACATCAGATCTTGCTGAAGATGGAGGACAGATTGTGTTAGAAAAAACTAGCCACCCTGTTTACGAAACGTCTCCTGACGGGAAGAGTACCAGAGGTCTTGGAAGACGCTAACATCATCTTAATACATAAGAAAGGAGATGACAAGGACTTGAAGAATTACAGGCCGATCAGCTTGCTCTTTATAGTATACAAGCTATTTACAAAGGTAATTGCTAACAGAGTAAAGAAAACATTAGATTTCAATCAATCAAGGAACAAGCAGGATTTCGAACAGGCTACTCAACAATTGACCACATTCATACTGTCAATCATGTAATAGAGAAATGCTAGAGTATAACCAACCACTATACATAGCCTTCATAGATTACGAGAAGGCTTTTGATTCAGTAGAAATATCAGCCGTCATGCAAACACTGCGGAATCAGGGCGTAGATGAAGTATATATAAACATTCTGGAAGAAATCTACAGGGGATCAACTGCTACCATAGTGCTTCATAAAGAAAGCAACAGAATACAATCAAGAAGGGTGTAAGGCAGGGGACACAATTTCCCCAATGCTATTTACCGCGTGCTTACAGGAGGTTTCAGAAGCCTAGAATGGGAACAGTTAGGGATAAGAGTAATGGAGAATACCTTAGTAACCTGCGCTTCGCCGATGACATTGCATTGCTGAGTAACTCAGGGGACGAATTGCAACTCATGATTACGGAGTTAGACAAGGAGAGCAGAAAGGTGGGTCTTAAAATTAATCTGCAGAAAACGAAAGTAATGTACAACAACCTCGGCAAGGAGCAGCGCTTCGAGATAGGTAATAGTGCACTTGAAGTTTTGTAAA
>WOVY01006677.1:0-55297 GCA_013436015.1 Rhipicephalus annulatus
AGTAGCCCGACGTTGGCTCATCGAGGCATGCCTGTAATACTTCTCTATTCAGAGATGTTGCCATGACAAGTAAATAGCTGCTTCCGTTTGACGTAAAGTTCACCTTGTACAAGACGTCGTATTGCACAAGCGAAACGATGGTAGCACTTTCATAAACAGTTTCGGCACAGCTGAAGCACGACCTTCCAAAAAACAAATGACGGGTTCCAGGTCCCGGTCACGTCCTTGTAGCTGTGAAACAGTAGTTGTGTTTGGAATCTTACAAAACACGGCGTCGTCATCTCCTGCCTTCGCAGGTTCGTACGAGAAAGGCTATCGTCGTCTGAATGTTGCTTTCCCAATTTGTAGACAATAGTCATGTGGAATTCTTGAAGCTTGAGGCTCCAGCGCGCCAACCACCCTGATGGGGTTTTTAAATTCGTCAGCCAACAAAGGGAGTGCTTGTCGCTGACATCATTGAAAGGGTGGCCGTAAAAATATGGGCGGAATATAATAAGGACCACACTACCACAAGGCACTCTTTTCTTTGGCGGAGTAATTTTCTTCCGTTCGGGAAAGAGTTCTCCTCGCATAAGCGATGACTCGTTCGGCACCATGTTGCCTCTGAACTACTGTAGCTCCTAAACCGAAATCGCCGGAGTCGGTGTGAACAGTTGTATGTTTTGGGGTGGGGGAGAGGGGTTGTCGTCAAAATGTTTGAGGATCAGTGGTTTTTGATTGATTGATATGTGGAGTTTAACGTCCCAAATCCGCTATATGATTATGAGAGACGCCGTAGTGGGGGGCTACGGAAATTTCGATTAACTGGGGTTTTTAACGCGCACCTCAATCTTACCACACGGGCCTACGAAATTTCCCCCTCCATCGGAAATGCAGCCACCACAGCCGGGATTCGATCCTGTGTTTCTGCGGGTCAGCAGCCGAAACCCTTAGTCACTAAACCACTGCGGCGGGGCTCAGTGGTTTTTGTAGCCGCTGCAGCAGCCCGTTGAAGGCTTTCTGCTGCTCATCATTCCACACGAGTGCGACGTCTTTTTTAGAGAGGCGTGTCAACGGCGAGGCAATGGTTGAGAATTTCTCAGTGAAGCGTTTGTATTAAGTGCAGGACCCTAAAACTGTCGGACCATCTTTTTTTGAGATCGTACTGGAAAATTTACAACTGCATCTATTTTTTCGCGCCGCACTCTTTCATTGCCAACAAGATCCCCAAGGAACAATATCTCTTCGAAGCAAAAAGTGCCATTTTTTCCAGTTTGAGCATTAGTCCTGCAGACCGTATAGCTAAAGTATTGCGTGCAATCGCTTAATGTGGTCGTTAAATGTAGCAGAGAATATGATGACATCATCCAAATATACTGAGCACATCGGCCGATTGAGGCCTGATAGTACGGTGCCTATTAACCTCTGAAACGGTGCCGAGGCTTGGAACAAACCAAAGTCAAGTACCTTGAAATTCATAAAGGTCATCGATTGTCACAAATACTACTTTTTATATTTCTTGTGTCCATTTCTATTTGCCAATACCCACTCCCTAAATCTATCGACGAGAAATAACAAGCATGCCGTAGGCAATCGAGTGAATCGTGTATACTTTGTACCGGGTAAACGTTTCTTCTTGTGAACAGATTGAGCTTGCGATAATGCATGCATAAGCGTAAGGTGTCGTCTTTGTTTTTACTAATACAACTGCCGAAGCCCAAGGGTTCTTCGATGGCTGAATAACATAACCTTGAAGCTTCTGTTGCACCTGGTTTTAAAAGGCTTCTCGTTTCCTTGGAGCTTCACGGTACGGGTCTTGCCTTAAGGGTTTTGTCAGATCATCCATTATAATTCAGTATTTTGTAAGCGGCGTTTAACGAGCCCTGAAATCCGAAGAGAAACAGCTCTTAAACTCGTTAAGAAGCTCTAGGACAATTCTGTGCAGATAGAAAATTTCGGCCAACATACAGATTGACGCACGGGTGGTAAATCAGTTGAATTACCCTCCTCAACAGTTAGGCAATCTGTCACCTCGGCGAACTAATCCCTGTATGCCACTGCCGTACCTCTCCTAAGATGCCGGCGCGCAGCGCTAAGTTCGTAACGAGGACATGTGTGTGTCCGCATTTTATGTTGCCGACACCACTTGACATATACATTTCTTGGCTGAATTGCAACGTCGGAATTTTCTTGTCCAGGTTCTCGGAGTTTCCTGACACGCCACATTTCACCGCCACTGGTGCGCGTGAGCGTGGTGAGAACGTCATGTCATCTTCGAAGATGCGCAAAGGTTTACACTGCTAATCTTCGTAGGGGTCCATCTGATGGTGCCATCCAAAACGCAACTGATCTGTCAGGAATTTTCATAATGGCACCGTATTCACGCAAGGAATTCATCCCCAAGTTCAGGTTCTTGCAGCACTGCGGTGAAATTACAAATGTAGCAAAGGAAGTCGAACTGGTAATATCGATTCGAGCGGTGCATTTCCATGTCGGCATTAACAACTGACCCCACGCTGTTCTTATGATAGGGCTCTCGGTAAGGTTTCTCTCTTATATAGGCACTCGGCAAGTTTCCGGCTATTATTAGGTCCCACCAGTATCTACGAGCGATGTTACTGCATACCTGTCTGTGCAAACGTCTTGGTTTGCACTCATGATTTTCTTTGAGTCAGTGATGTCGTATAGTCTGTCGTATTGCGTTGTACCGAAGACGTTGGCGGTAATGTAGCATGTCGACGGTCGGCAACCTTCCCGCCAAATGTCACTGGCGTTAGTTTCCCTAACGAGAGCTATAGGAGATCTGTCCCGGGCCACAAAGGCGTATTAACGGCAGAGCGGCAAGTTTGGTGTAGGCGATGGAGAGCGGGGGTCGACAATAGGGCACATAAAGGGGCCGTTCCTGCTGCCATTCATTGCTGTCACGTCGATTATTTAACCGAGCACGAGGTAGAGTTGGTTAAAGGGTGTGATACCTATGGCCAGGGTATGGACAAAAGCGGTAAACATGGCCTGGTTCTTCACAACTGAAGCCTAGTGGACCGTCGTCAACGGTTTTCCACAAGTTGGTTATACGGATGTCTGCTCGACTGGTGTGTGTGTCACGATGTGTGTCACGCACCAAGGTTACGAACAGTTAGAAGGTCACAGAGTTTGTGGAGAACTGCCGAGTGGAGGTGTTTCGCAATGACAAGCAGCTGCGCTGGTTCATTTGGGTAGACGTTCTGGCGGTATAGGACGCCATCGTGAAGGACGAATTAGGGATCATACCTGTCGGAAAATGGTGATTCGAGACGTTCGAATATAGCACGCAAGGATGCATCACATGCATTACAGCGTTTCTCGTCACCGATGCGGGTCATTTGCGAAAAGGAGAACACTCAAGTATCAGTGTCGGTGTCGGGGATGGTGCACAATTCATCGACCGGGCAGCGGGAGAGGCAGTCTGCGGCCTGATGTATGCGTCCCGACATTTGAGCGACTGTATAGGTACATTCTTGCAGTCGCAAAGCCCAGCGCCCAATCCGGCCAGTAGGACACTTCAGTGAGGAAAGCCAACATAGCGCATGGTAGTCTGTTATTACAGAAAAAGTCGTGCCGTGTAAATATGGGTAGAACTTCGAGACTGAGGCCTAAACAAGAGCAAAACATTGACGTTCTGTATTGAATAGCTGCGCTCGACAGCTGGGAGAAGGCTGCTAGCGTAGGCGATAACTCTGTTGTGTCCCCACTTGCGTTGGGCTATAGGACGGCTCCAATCCCATGACCACTCATCTCGGTTCGGACTTCTGTAGGAGTGGACGGGTAAAAGTGGGCCAATATAGGTGGAGTCGTAAGGATGGTGATGAGGTGTGGGAAAAAAATGGACCCATATATGAATGTTACACTGCAAATGCCCTCAAAAGACAACAGTTGTTCGTGGGGAGAGAGTGAACAAATTGTTTATTCGATGCGCTGCGCAAGAAAATCAGTGAATGTCATTCTGGAGGCGCTGTGGTAAAATGCCTCGAGCGTGCAGCAGGAAGAACGAGCGTATGCAGTCCCGTCACACGTGAGACATGAGCGCTATCTGGCAGTTACGTTAAAAAACGAAGCGCGCGTGCCTTCTGCACCCGTCTCGAAGGTGATAACGTTTATAACGCAAGGCAATGGGTTGGTGCCACCACCGTGTCGTCTTAGCAAAGCGTTGCAAACACTTGCTTTTAGCGGCGAAACAGGGAAGTTTATTGCAAACTGGTAACAACGACTCAGGCGAGTACAGCTACCTGGTGTAACAAAATCACTTCAGAGGCGTGTACAAACAAGAGAACATAGACAGGATGTAACACGCAGCACTTCAAATATTTTCAAAGATCACGAATCACTCAAGAAAAAAAAGAGAAAAGAAATGCAAAAAGCAGTAAATTGGAACAGATTCACATATTACGTGGGAGGAGAAGCAATTTTTTCACCTAGGTAAAACGGCAGTAAAGGAAGTTCACTATTCTTGTTCCCAACTCCAAAAAACCGTGTATGACACCTTCTGATAAATGCTTCTTCACCCCGAGTTTCAATCTGTTCGGTAAGGTACCGAACCATGATCATTCTAATCTTCTGCAACGCTGGGTATGCAGCTCGTTGGGGTCGTCGCCGTGCTTCGGCTATACAGCGGTGACGTCACAAGACGAACATTGTGACGTACAGTACGAGTTGTTCAAATAAGCTCCTTTTGCGCTGTTGGCTCGAAGGAATGGACACTCCGAATTGACAACGCATGACGTGCCACACGCCTTTGGCCGCTACGCATTCAGACATCGTGTGGCGGTTCGTTTCTCTTTTCCCGCAGTTGGGGCAGTGGTTGTCGGGAACGACACCCCAATTTGAAAGTCTCTGACGAGTGGGCAACGCGTTCCATAACCGCAGCCAATCAAATTCTCTAACTATTTCCGGTACATGGTTATTCCGCCATTTCTTCCACTTGCTGGGCCTCCATCTTTGTTTTTCTTCGTCAGTAATCGAGCGACTGATTACCATTTCGCTAATGCGTGCGGGTGCGAGCTTTGCCAAGTATTTTTCTGTGGCGTCGCCATCAACTGAACACTTGAGGCCCTCTGCTGCCTCATAAAAGGTATGCGGGTGTTCTGCTTGAGGTCTCCGGTAACTTTCCGACGTGAATGCGGCTCCAAGAGTTCCGGTCCAATATAGCAATAAGCTACGGCCAGGATAGTCATTGTCCTAAAACAATTCGTGAACTGTTTTAGCTGCAAGTGCTTTTGTGAATGTCGCAACATCTGGCAGACTGAGTCCTCCACAACTTTTGGGAGCTTCAATAGTTCAACTTTTGTTGAACTATTGGTGTCTTCCCGTTCCATAGAAAGGCTCCAACCAATGACGCAAGGCGGCTCGCAAAAAAGTTTGGGAATGAGTGCAATGTGCCCGATATAAATAGCATATTCGTATGCTTTGGTCTTCACCACCGTCACTTTGGCGTCAAGTGACAAATTGAAGTCAGTGACGCGCGAAGACCTGCATGGCTCGATGTAGGGCGTCCTCCCTCTTTCTTTTGGCCACCTCGCCGTCTTGAAAGTTTACCCCGAGGACTTTTACGGCATCCACGTATTGAATACCACCCGGAAAAAGTCGTGGAAGCGACCAAAACGAAAGTCTTTGCTTTTCTCCGCATTGAGGAAAGCACCCGATAAACTGGCATATTCTTCAAACAGCTCCAAGAAAGTGCGGTAACTGGCTTGGTTTCGCACGAACAAAGACGTCATCCGCATAAGCGGGGATGCTAACTGACTCCAGACATGTCATAGGAAAGCCCTTAATATTAGGCCACTTTGCCACTTTCCTAAGGAGAGGATCTATGGAAAGAACAAAGAGCACCGGTGCGATTACGCATCCCCGGCGAACAAGTCTTGTTACTGGAAAGCTTGCTGTCTCCACGCTGTTGATGAGAAGTCGGTGGGTCATGTTGGTATATAGAAGCTTAAATGTACTGCTCAGGCAAACGAAACATTCGAAGTACGCAGTATAGGTAGTCATGTTCGACACTGTCAAAGGCCTTAGCTTGATCCAATGACACGAAAAGCACCGGTAACGTTTTTGGCGTTGGCATAGTAGAACAAATCTCTTATCAGAGTAAGTGTTTGAAAATTTGGTTTACCCGGCACTGCACACATTTGTGTGGGTGACACTGTATCGGGCAGAAAAGGTTTTAGCCTCAAGCCAAGGATCGTAGGTACAAGTTTGTAGTACGTGTTAAGGAGGGTAATCAGCCTCCATGACAGTGGATCGTCAGGATCCGTGCCCTCCTTTGGCAGCAAGACTACACGGTTCTCACTGAAAGACCTCGGCTTTTGCCCATGAACAAAAAAACCCGTTAACCATGTCAGTAAGCACGTCGCCTAGGACGTCGAAGAAAGTTATATAAAACCCCATCAGTATTCCGTCTCGACCTGGAGCCGTGGTAGTGTTCACTTTCTTCAAGGCTTGACAAACTTCATCTTTCGTCGCCTAAGCGCAGAGCATATCAGACGCCTCAGGACACAGCGTGGGCAAGCCTTCGCAAAAGTCTGCGATTCTTTGATGCTGATTGCTGTCTTTGGAGCGATGATCTGCAGAGCAGAGCCTTTCAAAATGCGTCCTAAAGACCCTCCTCGATTGATTTGATATCTGTGACGATGCTCCCACGCTTTGTGCGTGCTGTACCGATAATACTGGGCTAGTGTTTCTTTACTCTTACTCGCTGTGCGTATGCCAAGTTACCTAGTTCATCCGTAGGCAGGTGCAGTTCCTCTGCGCTTATAAAAGCCCCGGACCCTGTCCTCAACAAGAGGTCGTATTTAGTCTTTTTGGCCCCAATGTACTCTTGTATTGCACCGGTCAGATTATCTGCGCGCTCAACGATTTGAATACGCCTCAATGTTTCACTCATTTGTGATGTTAGATGTGCATGGCGCATTTTCCCGGCCTCCTGCGCAATCACACGTCATCTGGCCTTCAAGAGATTCCATGCTGTCGGCGTAATTTGCAGCGTGTCTTCCAAAGACGCATAGATATTCATGCGCATTTCAGATACCGAAACTTCATTATTTAAAATTAATGAATCTATTCGCCACATTTTGGAGCAATGCCTTCCCAGCTGGGCCTTCAAGGTGAACAGCACTGGCATGTGGTAACTGAGATTGCGTTGCCAAGGCACTAAAGAATTGACATCGCATGTCTCTAAACTTGCAACGAGCTCGTTAGGGATATAGAATCTGTCAATTCGGCTTTGAGACGTACCCTGAACGCGCGTGACTCCAAAGGTGTTCCCGTGAAGCGTTCTCCATGCATCGACCAGCTTCAGCTCTCTACATATCTTCTGCAATTCTTTCGAATGGTATGTGCTTTGTCCTTGACTAGGGTCTCGGACATATAAAATTGAATCAAAAACACAGTTGAAGTCACCTAACAACACGCACGGTGCTGAATTTAGCAGGAATGACCTGGCACCTCTAAAAAGTCATTTGCAAGAGACCAGTCCACGGGCGCGTAAAAAATGGTGAATCGGATTTTCTGGTCGTTTATCCACATGTCCACCGCAATAACACGGCCTTCTGCATCGAAGAGGCAATGCGCACCCCGCCTGAACCTCGGATTGAGAAACACGACACCGGTGCCACACGACTGCGTCTGCGTTAAGGAGAAGATGGCTTCAACAGAAAATCTAGTACGGAAGGTCATGATGTCGTGCCACGTTCGAAAGTTGATCTCTTGCTGAAAAAGCACGTCGACACCGAGTGAGCGCACAAGGTTCATTATCTCCTTTGTTTTACAAAATTTTTGAAACCACGAACATTGAAAGTCATGAAAGGTAGCCTATTCATTGAAAATAAATTCAGGACGAAACGAAAAAATCGTTTTTTTTCTTTTTTTAACATTCATGCGTAAGGGGACGGAATGGTCTCTCCTTTGTCAAGCGGCAGTGGATGAAGTGAACGTGATGATACTTGAAGGACTGGCGCTGAGATTTACTCACGCGCACAGATAGAACGGACCCAGTAAGGCAACACCAATAATAAGAGAAATAGTACACGCAGTATGCAACGTAACTCACATGATGCAATTACTATAACACGGCATGAAGGTTCCATCGTGAATGACAGTAACACATGGAATAATAAACAGTTTGAATGCATCAGAGACAACAAATGCATAGCTGTTGTACGGCTGGAAAGCAAGCATTGCAACAGAACAGACAACAGGAAGCGGAAAGTATGGATGTAGGCAGCACAAATTAAAAAAAAAACATTGAGTCCCCACCCGCATCAGGTGATGAATATCGGTTTGGCGAATCCACTCGGGACTTTTTTGATGTTCTGGAGGTGGTGGCATCACTTTCACTGCTTGAACTACCAGGCTTGCTGTGACGCTCAGAGTTTGTGGCTCTGGACAACTTGACGGGAGAACACGTATATTCAGGAGACCAAGATACCGATCGTGAGGCTTGCGGAAATCTGTCACTCTTTAATTTTCGTGATGGTGACTGGCCCCTACGATGTCTGGATGTCTTGTCGGACGATTCTTCTTGGGCCTGTACAGCGTGTGTACGAGGCGTGTTAGGTTTCTTTGAAGAAGTGGTCTTTACTTCTTTCATGGGCGTCGTCTTCACGCTACCTTCCAGGCCCACAGGTGGCCGTTCATAGACCTCGTCACTTGCACTTGTTGCCTCGGAAGGTGGGAGCGATTTTCCCGGTTGGCCAGCGCTCTGAGATGCTTGGTACGCTTAGTCCAGTGGTGATGCGCTTGACGATTGATCGTTTTCTGTGGCATTGAGTTCCTCTGATGAAGACATAGCAGACGCACTCGTCTTCACAGTGTTGCTGGGCTCCTCTGACGACGTTGTTGGAGATGACAACACTGCGGTGTCCCCAGTCAGCGCAGAAACGTCGTTGTCACTCGTTGTGCATGGCGACGCGGCATCAACGCCGCTGGCGTCTGCTGTCTTGGCATGATAAAATTCTGTGTCGGTTGCGCTGTCTTCATCCCAATAATCTGGAATTTTCTGTGGCCGTTGCTTGGTTTTGCGTTGCAAAACCTCCATGTGCCTGGAGGTTCCTATTTGGGGTGTTCTCTTCGAATCGCTCTCTCCAAGTACTGAGAATTCTGTGAGGTGCTCTGCGCTGCGTCTACGTATGACTTGAACGGAAGCAATCTTTCGTCACGTGGTCCCCATTACAGCGCTTACACTTGGACACACAATCCTCAGATGTATGGCCAAAGGTGCCACATCGTTGACAGAAGGGTGTTGTGCAAGTAACCGCAACATGACCTTCACTGCTGCAGCGTGCGCATACTCTGCGCATACCACGATACTCGAGCATCACACGGTCACCTTGAATTGATAGGAAGTTAGGGATGGGCTTGGTCATCTCAATTAGGACGATGCGGGTACCGGAGTACGTAGATTGATGCCTTTGCAAGGTAACAAATGTGATACCCTTCACTTTTTTGTATGGCTGAAGAGCTGAAAGAACTGCGTCATCTGACACGTACGACGAGAGGCGGAACAAACTCACTTGTACGCTTGGCGCCCCGACTGCTTCAACTTGTACCTTGTGACCTTGTAACTTGAATCCTTGGTTTATCATCAACTTGGTTGCTTGTGCAGCCGACTGAGCCGCAACTAGGAACTTTGAAGCTCTGACGTATAGATAAACAGCACCCCTTCACTCCCCATGATGTCTTCGAGGCCATCGATGATCTCGTCGACGGACGCCGTCCCCTCCGGGACGGTGAAATTGAAGCAGTGCTCCTTGAGCGGGAGCGCCGCAGGCCTTGACGCCATCCTCGCTGCTGGTCCCGGCAGGGGCCGACGACGATGGGATCAGGCCTCAAAAACTGGTTGGCAAAGTCGCGAGTGGACACCCGGCAGCAACACTGCCGGAACGCTGACCGCGTTGAAGACTAATCGCCGAACCTAATTAAAGCGGCACCCGTTCGTCCCTCGTAGCCGTAGTATTAGTGTGTAACAAGGATTACATTTTGACCTCCAAGGTGGTGCCGGTGAGATTTCTTCTGTGTGTTGTTGAAGAATAAAAGATAGTGCTCAATGTACATGCCAATGGCTGCTATGGGGGACTGAGAAACAGGAGAATTCGGCTTTTTGTTGCCGCGCACGCTGCGAATTTTTTATTGTTCAACAACGTACAGAAGACAAGAAAGGATTGCTACGTTATACTCGCTGGGTGTAATCTCCTAAGTTTTAGAATGGTTTAGCGAGCATTGGGCTGCAGTGCCATGACTACAGTGAACTAGTATATACCATGAATGACCTCGAGGTGGTTGGATTGGATTGAATAAACTTTTATTTGGTCCTCCAAAACACAGATCACTGCGTTGCGGGCAGCTCCCACGTGGGGACTGAGATGCCAAGCTCCTCAGCCGCCTCGCGGTCTTGGTGGACAGCCTAGAACTGATCTGCCAAGGACGAGCTGCGGATTGCCGCCTCCCATCTGGCAGAGGTGACGTGCGATAAATGAGCGAATTTGGTGCACTGCCAGAGCATGTGTTCTAATGAAGCTATTTCCCCACAATGTGGACAAAGATTACTTGGGTATAGGTCAGGGTACATGATGTGTAACATTTTCAAAGAAGAGTACATCCGCGTTTGCAAAAGCCTTAATGTAAGTGCTTGGGGCCGGGTTAGATTTTTGTGAGGTGGAGGGAAAATCCTTCTAGACAGGTAGAAATGTTAGTGAGCTCGTTATATGTTGTAAGAATTTCCCGGTTATCCCCTTCACCGGTAGAACGCATCCCCGGGGAGGCGCGGTTGGAGAGTTCTCGCGCCGCCTCGTGTGCTGCTTCGTTGAGATTGGGAGGGGAATCGTTGATTTGTCCAAGGTGAGCTGGGAACCAACTCAGAAGATGATGTGTTATGTTCTTGCCTTGCAGTTATTTTCAGCGTTTGTTCACAGACCGTCCCCTTGGCGAACGCCCGTATGGCTGCCATGGAATCACTGTAGACGACTTCAATGTTATCCATCTTGAGTGCTAAGGCGATGGCCACTTGTTCCGCAATGATTGGGTCTTTCGTCTTGACCGTCGCTGAGTTGACGACATGGCCAGCCCCATCGACTACCACTGCCACAAACGCTTTCCCATTGGCGTAGGAAGCCGCGTCAACAAATACGACCCCTCGTTCCTCGTTTGAGACTTGACGAAGTATAGTCCTGGCCCTCGCTACTCTTCTTCCGACATTGTGTTCTCGATGCATGTTTCTCGGTATAGGAGATACCGTGATAGTCTACCTGATGTTGTCAGGGATATCAATGTAATTGCGTCTGATTGCTATTGGGTGTTGGCCCAGCTCTTGCAGGATCATTCTCCCCGACCTTGTAGTAGATAACCTTGCAAACTGTGCTCTCTCTTGAGCTTCTGCTATTTCTTCGAGCGTGTTGTGTATGCCAAGCTCAAGCAGACGCTCGGTGCTGGTATGTATGGGTAGGCCCAGGACCTTCTTGATAACTTTCCTGAGGAGCACATTCAGTGTCTCGGACTCTGCTCTTGACCAGTTGTGCATTGCTGCCTCGTATGTGAAGTGACTTAGAACAAACGCATGCATCAACCTGATGAGGTTGTCTTCCTTGATCCCATTTCTTTTGTTGGCCACTCTGCGTATGAGGTGCACCACACTGTCTGCTTTCCGAGTTAACTTGGCTATAGATTTGCTGTTGGCGCCGATAGACTCTATCAGCATTCCCAGGACTTTTATGGGGTCGACCCTCTGGATGGCATCCCCTTGATTTGTACGGAGATGGATGTCTATCTGGTTTAACGGCTTCCATCCCCTGGGCTTCGGTCCCCGGCGTGCAGTCCGATAAAGCAAAAGTTCTGACTTACTCGAGGAGCACTTGAGCCCTGAAGGGCGAAGGTAGTCTTCTACGGTGTCAATCGCCTCTTGCAGAGCGCTCTCAATCTGCCCCTCGCTTCCACCTGTGCACCAGATGGTAATGTCATCTGCGTAGATGCTGTGCTTCAATCCTTCAATGCTCGATAATTTTTTTGACAGTCCAATCATGGCAATGTCAAACAGCATTGGTGAAATCACTGCCCCTTGTGGCGTGCCCCTTGCTTCTAGTTCGATTGCTGCGGTCTCAATATCTGCAATCTTCATCACGGCTTTACGATCTGTAAGAAAGGACCATACGTAGTCATAGAAGGCTTTCCCTAGACCAAGCTTGGAAATTGCTTCAAGTATGAATGAGTGGTGGATGTTGTCAAACGCTTTTTCTAGATCTAGGCACAGAATGGCTCTCACGTCTCTGGTTTCATTGTCAATGACCTGGTGTTTGATAAGCTTCAATGCATCTTGTGTGGATAGCCCTGCCCTGAATCCAACCATATTGTGTGTATATATGTTGTTATCTTCCAAGTACTTGTTTATCCTGTGCAGTATGGCATGTTCTGCGACCTTGCCGATACATGATGTCAAGGATATTGGCCTCATGTTGTCCAAGTTAGGGGGCTTTCCTGGCTTAGGAATAAGGATCGTGCTGGCCAGCTTCCACTGCTCTGGCACCCTGCCTTCTCTCCATGCTGAATTGATCATATCCCTCAGGGTTTCAATTAAATCGTCATCAAGGTTACGCAGGGCCTTGTTTGATATACCGTCCGGGCCAGGGGCCGACCTGCCGTTGAGATCATGCAAGGCTCTTCTGATCTCCTCGATCTTAAAGTCGCCATCAAGACCTGGATTTGGCGTGCCCTGGTACTGTCTACTTGGTGGTGCCAATCCTCTTTTGATTGGGAGGTACTTATGCACGAGCTGCTCGACAACTTGCTGTTCTGTAGTGCGCCCTATCTCTTTATGCAAAATTCGAGCGATAACATGCTTTTGATTTGTTTTGGTGGTGTTTTCGTTGAGGAGATGCTTTAACATATTCCATGTCTTGCCATTGCGCATCTGACCATCGACAGAGTTGCAGATTTCGTCCCATTGCTGCCTCGATAGTGCGCGACAATGTTCCTCGACTGATCAGTTTCCCTCAGCTATCTTCTTCTCAGTATTCGGTTCAGGCGCTGACCCTTCCAACGGTTCAGTAGTGCTTGCTTTGCCTCAAGAAGATGAGCGAGCCAGCTATCCATTCTTCCAACCGGAAAATCTGTGGTAATAGTGGAGGAGACGGATTTGATGTCATCTTTAATCTGCTTGACCCACTTCTCCGAACCTTGTCTGTGGCCATCTTGTTCCCTTTCCATCCTTATCTTCCTGAACTTATCCCAGTCTGTGAAGTGAAATTCTCTGTGCTTTTTACGCTCCACGGAGAAGGTAGTGGCAAAGAATGCAGTGGTCACTCCCTAGGTCTACAGCAAGGTTCATCCACTGGGCCTTCTTGATGTTCCTTACAAATGTAAGGTCCGGGGTGGAATCCCTTCAGCAAGATGTACCAAGCCTTGTTGGTAGGCTGGGGTCTGTGATTAGGGTGAGATCAAGTTCACTGGCACTTTGCCAAAGTCGATTTCCTTTCCCAGTGTTGTACTTGTAACCCCATGTATGATGAGGGGCGTTGAAATCACCTTCTTTGACGAGTGGACATTCCCTGGCGATATTAACAGCTTTCTTTAGAACCGTCTTGAACCCTTGCTTTGTTCCTTTGGACTGCTGTATATATTCAGAATGAAAATGCTCTGACGGTTGCTGGTACCCGGCACGATCTAAGACGTGTTCCAACCGGCCTGTTTCTATCTTGAGTCGTGGGTTACGTGCGTTGGTTTGTTGCATACGAAGGTGCAGACTCCCCTCCCTTCAGTATCCCCTATTACAGGCCGGATCCAGGCAACGTTGCTTGCGGTGAAAAGGTCTCTTGTAATAATATAATATGAGCTTTTTCTTCGCTGCTCCTGATATACTGCTGCAGGGTTGCCTTCTTTTAAGGTAACCTCTACAGTTCCATTGCCAGATACGAAATGCTTCACGTAGCGCTGCCATCATGGTTATTACATGGGCGGCCAGAGCCTGATGCTGCACCTGTCGACAGCTTTCGTACCACTAGTATTGGTGGCCGAAGGGGTGAGCTTGGTGCATGAGGAGACCTTGCTGTGTTGTGCAGATCTGCTTCGAGCTTTGTAATGCGCAAAGTCATAAGCTTTTCCAGTGCCGCCACGCTTGATTGTTGCCTACCCATCTGCTCGCTAAGATTGGCTACTACTTTTCTGAGTGTGTCAAACACCTCTTTCATATCTGACATGGTCGTTTGGTTGGCTTCCACGTGTTCTGTCATAACTGCCCTCTTTTTCGCGGTTCTCGAGTCCCCACGTTTTCAGCCAGAGGGACATCAACTGGCTGAGGCTTTGGCTGTGAAGATTGCGCGCTGGTTAGCTTAGTGAGAAGAATTTTTATTTCTTTTAACTCAGCTGATAGCCTCTCATTCAATATTGTAAGTCTCGCGTTTTCTTGCTCTAGCTGTGCAATTCTATTATGCCTCTGGCAGCCTTACCTGTCATCACCTCTGCCCCGCCGTTGCGCACTCGCTCAGCCCAGCTGCCTTTCGAAGTAACTGCAGGCGTCCTCCCCGGGTGTGAAGCCGTGATCTCGAACTGAACGCCAGGCAGCTGGACATTCGGGTGCCGCCCAGGCTGATCCCGACCCTGATGGTGACCTTGGGAACTCGAGCGCCCCCGTGATTGGGAGCGGGCCTTGGGTCTAGAACCTCTTCTGGAACGCGACCCTCCCCCTGGAGTGGGGCCGCCTTTGCTGTTCTTGTGTAGTCGGGATGCTCTGGGTCCCTTAGGCTGGAATAAGCTGCTTGTCATTGATGTCTGGACTCGATGTGATTGATGCGTCCCGGGCTTCTGCGGCTGCTCGCGATCTTTCCCAACGTCTGCGTCTGATGACGTATGGCACTAAGAACCTGTTCTTGCACTCCTTGTCTGCCGTGGTATGGTGACCGTCGCACAGCCTGCATCTTGGATTGCACTGGTGCAGGCTATCTGGGTTCTTGATCTCGCAGCCTCTGCAGATTGTTTCAGCTGGGTTCGAACAGACGTCAGACCGATGTCCCAGCTTTCCACAGACGTACCAAATATCGATGTTCTTGCGGTAAAGGGAGCACTGCAAAAGTGAAGGTCCATATCTCACGAATCTGGGCACCTTGTGTCCTTCGAACGCTATGATGATTGTCCCGGTGTCCTTGATTCTCTTCGCCTGCAGCGCGAGCGGGTTGTTCGCGTTCACAATCTTTCGGGTCAAAATGTCCTGAGTATCGCTTATGGGGATCCCGCGAATCACTCCTTTACAAGTGTCGTGGGGTGCCGCGGCGTACGCGCTAACCTCGAAAACTTTGCCTCCAATGTCAATTTGCTTGACCTTGAGGTATCTTGAAGCTCTGTCTTGGTCCGGAGTGCTTGCCACCATAATGTTCTGCTGCAAGTTGGAACAGATGATGTCCTGCATGGCCTCTTCCTCTTTGACGCCGGCCGCCAGTACTATCGCGTCTGCCACGGCTCCAGTGCCAATTCTCGAGATATTTAATCCTCCACGTGGTCGTAGCACAATTTTGCTGAAGTCCTTAGGTAGTGGCGGCATGCGTCCAGCTCGCACGATTGTATGCTTGGTGTCATATCTACTACGACTGGCTCGAGCGTCTCCCGCAACGCCAGCCTCGGTCGAACCCTTGGCAGCAGGAACGCTAACCGCGGCTTGCTTATTCGTTGAGCGTCTCGTTTCGGCTTCCTTCCAACCCATTTCTTCCGTGCAATCCTCTGGAGAGATGTCCTCTCCATCTACTTGGTATTCCATTCTCAGTTGCAGATACTGGAACGCGCAGAGCGTTGAGTCGCGTTGGCGCCGGGCCGGCGCATCGGCGACAATCGCCTCCTTGGTTAGGCCTAAATCCCCCGGTGGCGCTGCCGTGTAAAAATGTCCCAAAAAACGGTTTAAAAGTCCACTCACCGGCACAAAGGTGGTATCTGCTGATTTCTTGAGAACTTAGGCACACGATGAGAGTAAAAACTCGGCGACAAATTCGTGATTACCACAGGAAAGCATGCTTGAAAGCAGGAGCCGATCTTCGCGCGTCCGCACTGGTCGGCACCTTGAGCGGCACCTTGAGCGTCTGAATAGGTGGACGAACAGACACACAGACAGATGCATGGACCATAGCCTCCTATATTTTTTTGTGCCCGCGCATTAGCGCTAAATACATACGCGCCATCCGTCCCTTATAGTTTTGGCGCTCGCCGCCAGATGCCGCACCGATCCCATAATACCAGCAGACGACGCGGCCTATGCACGCTTGCGTTTATGCGAAGTTCAGAAAAAGTGGGCGGAGAAACTTCACGAGCACAACCTCCAAAAGTTTTTTATGATGTCCCGGGGTCGAGCACTTGAGCTTGTCACGTTTCTGTAGTATTTGCGCGGCGTTGTCAACGGCAGCCTTCAGTGGCTGATTCATCTTTCTCGCTCTTGCGAGGAAAACTTCCGCGTAATTCTTTAGAGAATTTAGAACCATTACGAGCTCAGTTGACGGATACAGGAGTCCACCTGGGTGGATATCTCCACATTCAATCAGAACATGCTCCGCCGTTTCCTTATCTTTCCCGCAGCATGTGCATTGTTCTTCTTCTTTACTGAATCTTGCTTTATAACTACGCGTTCTAAGGCAACCCGATCTCGCTTCAAACAGTAAAGCGCTTCCCCTTGAATTATCGTAAAATGCCTCCCTCCTTATTTCATTTTTGCCCTTTCGGTAGTTACTCAAAGCCGGTTTTTCTCCATAGCTGCCATCCATTCTCTCGTTTTGCGCCTCGGCGCTCCGCCAGGAGCGCTCGCATCCCATAATAGCTCGGGGGACGGCGCTGAGGGACCGATTGCTCGGGCACAAAAGTTATAGAGGAGGCTATGCATGGACGGACGCATGGGTGGCTGCAGGGACGGATTGACGCATGGACGGACGCAGGAGCGGATGCATGGACGAAAGCAGGGATGGGCGCGCAGATGAACGTGCGGACGCACGAACAGACGCACGCACGGACGAGCGGATGGACGCATGGGCGGTCACGCAGACGCCCGCATGGATAGACGGAAGCAAGAACGAATGGACGGCCGGATGCTTCGCCCCACTGTCTATCATTCACTCCTTGGATATGCTGCCATTTTTTTCGTGCAGATCGTTGCATAGTCAGCCCAACGCAAAGAACGCTACGGTTTTCAGAATTATTATGTATGCTATTTATACCAAGAGACACTTATACAGAATATTTACTTGTTTCCATGGTGCCTCAGATATGCGCAAGAATTGCTTTCTAAGTGACAATCGCACATGTATGAAGGCCGAATCTTGACCAATATTTGTGGGTGCTGCGGAAAGGGTCGGTCATTTGGAGTATCGTTGGGCCACTTAGGCGCCGTTTTAGCGTACCGTGAAAGGCCACAGACAGAGAAATATACAGACATACCAAACGTTTTGCGTCGAAGATCCTCGATTTAAGAGTTCCGTCTTCAAAAGTGGCAGCTTGAGTGGAACCCCACGTAAAAGTCAAGTCTTTCTTTAGAACGTCGGTGAGTGGTCGAACGATTGTTTCAAAATCTTTCACGAACTTTCTAGTATAAGAACGAAGTCCCACAAAGTTCCGGACTTCCTTGACAGAGTGGGGTACGGGAAAGCTCGTGACGGCACGAATTTTTTCCGTTTCGGGCTGCACACCAGATGCGTCGACAAGGTGGCCCAACACCGTATTCTTCTGGCGGCCGAAGTGACATTTCGACGAGTTTAGTTGAAGGCCAGCAGTGCGGAAGGTGTCGAGAACCGCTGACAAACTCTGAAGGTGTGTCTCAACTGTAAACGAATATACAAGAACATCGTCCAGGTACCACAGGCATGTTGACTACTTCAACCCTTGTAATATCGAGTCCATCATACAGTCAAACGTAGATGGGGCGTGGCATAGCCCAAACAGCATCACTTTAAGTTAGTATAGGTCATCGGGAGTTACAAATGCAGTCTTTCTTGGTCTTTATCGTCCACCGCAATGTGCCAATAGCCATAACGTGGGCCAATGGAAGAAAAGTATCGCGCGCCTTGAAGACAATCGAGGGCGTCTTCAATTCGGGGCAAAGGATGAACGTTTTTTTTTTCGTGATTCGATTAAGATAGTGGTAATCAACATAGCATCTTCATCAAATATATTACGGAAGAGAAGAGACACAGTATAGACGAGGCTGTGGATGAAATATATTTCAAACCAGCAGCCGTGGCTTGACCGGTTGACCAGACACCCAGCGGAGACCATTCCTTATCCTCTTCGTCAGTGATACATGCTCATCGTCCCACAAAATATCAATATGCGTGTAGCAATATTGTCGTTCTACACGTTTTTGTACACTCAGTTTTCACTGTGACATAAACTGTCCTTTGTGTTTGTGTCCTTTTGCTTGAAGCGAGCGCACAGCCAGCTCAAATATGCCCTGACATCAGCAGTCTGTTACGTTACATAAATTTGAGCTATTCTTTCTCGTAGAGAAGGTTCATGCTTTATAACAATTTGGTAGTATCTGGCATGTAGCAAAACAAACGTGAACACTTTTCGAAAGTCGCTTTTTTCTCCAGAAATGGTAACACGCAACGCAGTAACTATTCAAGCTCAATCATGCACTTGGTGAACATGAATCAGCATGGTTGCAGTCTATGGAGCGTATCCATCTGGCGTAACCAGCCGCTGAAGCTAATCTGCACAGGTGCACAAGAACGCAAGAAAGGTCCTTTGAGTCGTCTTTTTTAGCAGTGTAGAGCGGTGGTGCTGCTTTGCTGCATTTCCTCGAGAACGGCGTTCTATTTCGCAAGTGCAGACGTGTGGAGCCATGTTCGTCCTGAGTGCAGACTATCCTCTCCAGTAAACAGACCCTACAAAACGTCGTTATCAAAAACAATGTCAGCAGCAACCCAGTTCACCGTAGCATCTCGGCTTCTACACAAGAAACGCTACACGAGCCCTGAGTGCCTCCGCTCAGCGCTGTTGCCATGCGGTGTTGGTTCGACGAACATAAAAAAAATCACAGCATATCCAACAGTGCTTGATGATGAGAGGGGCGAAACGTTCGTCCGTTCGTTCTTGCTTTCGTCTGTTCGTGCATCCAACTGGGCGACCGTCCGCCCATCCCTGTGTGCATCTGCCCACGCGTCCTTCTGTTTGTGCGCCCATCCATGCATTCGTCCATGCGTCCGTTCTTCCATGAGTCCCTCTGTTTATCTATTCGTGCGCCCGTCCGTGCATTTGTCTTTCTCTCCGTTTGACAATCCAATGAACACTGCAAGAACCACCATCTCGCATCTTTTCATCGTATATTCAGCACATAGAAGTACCGTGCTCCAGCGGAGATTCCGAGGACTAAACGAGAAGTGGTGCTAGCGCACTTTCTTATGACCTGCGCTTCGTGTCTACATCTTACATTTCACCGCCTCTAGTTCGGGGCTATATACTAGTTTACCTATATTCATGGAACTGCGACGCAGCCTTCGCTAAACCTTGCTGAAACCAAAGAGCTTACGCCAAACAAAATTTACGTGGCAACCCTTTCTGGTCAGATTGTGCTGTAAGTGCGTCCTGGTGAAACTAATTTTTTTAGTAAGCTCTAAATGCAAGGCAAATTTTATTGGTTTTTAGGTCAGAAATGCTCGTCTCTGTAAGTCATTTCTTTAGCAACAACTACCTTTTTTCTTTATGACTAACGGGTGCGGGCTTCCTTCTCGACTGAAAAAATAGCAGATTCCACGTACAGTTTGAGTGGATGATATGCAAAGCACGAAGGAGAAATGTCATGTCATTTTAAAATACGCATAACGTTACAAAGAGGAGGTTATTGATGTCGTACGTGACATCCATGTCATGATTATTATGTTTGGATGTGTAGTTTACCTTCACAAAACATTGACGTCACGTGATAACAAATTTAGTGTATTTGGAGCTACCGAAACAGCCGTGAGCACGCTATGAGCGTGGTATGTTGTTTTGTTCTTACATGTGACGCGAGCCAGGATTATAGCGTTTGCACCAGTCATGTAATTTGTCATTCATTTACGTCACGTAACACCAAGTTTGGTATTTGTGGAGCTAGCAAAAGGGCCGCGAGTGCATCATGAAGGGCTCATTATACTCTAATGTAGCGTTGACGCGCGCGCACCTGGGCACAGTGACGCTACTTTAGCAAAACGTGAGCACTATGGAGTCGGACGCCGGGTGCGACTAGCGTCCGTCGGTGCGGCCCAACGGCAACCAGCGAAAAATGTGACATGCTGCATTTCCCTCCGATGCGTTACCCAAACACTGCGTCTCTCTCCTTTCGTGACGGAGGGACGCCGGACGCGCTGAAACGCGCATGCGTGAAAGCGGCGCAGCGCGGCGTGTGCCTGCGAGTACATGGCAGGACCAGCGCCTGGCGTGATAACGCCGGTGAGCACGCGCCCGCGTTTCGTCGAAATGTATTGGCGCCTTTAGTGTGGCGTGTACTCATAATCTTACGCGACACGCATCTCATGATTATCATGTTTGCACCAGTCATATATTTTGTCGTTATTTGACGTCAATAACACCAAATTTCGTATATGTCGAGCTCGCAAAACGGCCACGAGTGCATCATGAAGGGCCCACTATACTCCAATGTAGCGTTGACGTGCGCGCACGCTGGGCAAAGTGACGCTACGATAGCCAAACGCGAGCACTCTATATTCTGACACCATGCACGACCAGCGTCCATCGGCGCGGCCCATCGGCAAGTGGCTGGAAATACAACATGCTGCATTTCACGCCGATGCGTTACCTGAACAACTCTGCGAGCGTCTCCCTCTTTTCGGTATGGAGGGACACCGGACCCACCGAAATTCGTATGCGTCAAAGTAACGTGCGCCTGAGAGTATATGGCAGGACCGACGCCTGCGCCGGCAAGCACGTGCACAGCGTCACGTCGAAATGTATTGGCACCTTGACTGTGGCATATAGTCAGGTTTTCACATGACACACATCTCGTGGTTATCGTTTTTGCATCAGTCACATACCTTCGTCATTCATTGGCGTTTCGTAATGCTAAACTTGGCATACACGCTAATAAAATATCGAGTAAAAAGGGTGTCTTTTTGTCCCAGAACAATAATCGTCATCAGGCTTGCGTGCGCTTCCTTTCTTGAAAACTTCGTGCTCACCACTTTCCCATCGAGAATGCAATGTAACCCTGATAATGGGCATGTCGATAGCGACCGGAATGTACCGGGCACGGGGCGATAGTGTAATGCCTAGTTCACACTGAAACATCCGCTTTCTATAACGACCGAAATTCCCCTGCCGCCGAAACACAGCGTCGTTCGCACTGGACGCGCCCCGCGCTGCCGAATATGCCATCTACTACGGGGCGAACGCGGGATGGATGCGCTGTCACCCGGTTGTTGTCGCGGCTCGCAAATGCTACTACGCTATCCAGTGGTATATACTTCGATGATTCTCGTACGCAAGAAGCAAGAAAAGACAGTACTGCTTACTTGATGGCAAGTGGTTGTCTTGTAATGCACGAAGAGCAGAAAAATCACCGACGCCAGCAGCGTTGGTGGGTTCGTTTTGCTTTGCAAGACCGCAACAAGCTCGGTGTCACGCCAATAGCAAGCTCGGTCACCTCTTCCACGAAATATGGACGCGAAGTAGGCACAGAGTACGTTAAACTCCCGTTGGTTTCAACATTCCGGTACGTGCACTGCAGCATAACAAAAGAGTAAGGATTGGCCGCCATTTTTCAAAATTGCTTGACTAGCGCTCCTATTGGTCCGTGGTGACCGATTCGGCGGCAGACACCGCGAAAATCGGTCCGAGAGCGATCGGCGCGGAGAGGGCCCTTTCGGCAGATCTCGCCGCCGCCGAACCGGATTCGGAGCACTTTCGGCGGCCGGAATGCTCAGTGTGAACGCGGCCTAAGGATGAAACGCAATATAGATGACGATTATTGTTTTGGGGCAAAAAGACAACCCTTTTTACTCGCTCTTTTAGAGTGTATGTGAAGCTAATAAAATGGCCCGCGAGCGCATCGTTTATTTATTTATTTATTTATTTTTACATACTGCAAACCGTAAGGGCTATGGCAGGAGTGGGTAACAGGCCGGTACAAAACATGGTGTAATACTTTGCGAAGGAAAGCAAAAATACAAAGTGGCAATACATGACATCACAAGGTGGCATAATGAAGACATGGTGGCAAGAAAAAGAACACAGTAAACAGAGTAAACAGTGAAACGGAAAAAGACAAACTGTCAAAGGGTATTTATGGATAACAAGAATTCATTTAAGGGCAAAGAACGTATGTCACCGGATAAGTTATTCCAAAGTTCAACAGTTTGTGAAAAGAAGCTAAATTTAAACGTGTTAGTACGGGCGTAGAATGGTGTCATATTCAAAGGATGGTATTGGCGTGTTGAAGAAGGTCTGGAACACGTTAAGTAGAGATCTTTTGAAAGTTTGCACGTCGAATAAATTATAGAATGTAATAACTTGAGAGACTCAATGTTCTTTCGCGATGAAAGTAGAGATAGGTTCAAAGATGGTAATCCTGACGTAGGTGAAAAATCAGAGTCATAACGCCTGAAGATGAATCTATTGGCCTTTTTCTGTACCGATTCTATTTGTTTTATTTCGCACTGGTTGTAGGGGTTCCATACAGGTGACGCGTATTCGAGCACGGGGCGGATAAGGGTCTTGTACACAGTTAGTTTTGTATCGCTAGGGGTCGCAGATAGTGTACGCAGGAGGTAACAAAGGTTTTTTAGCGCTTTAGAAGTAATGTAATCAATATGGTGAGACCAGGACAGGTTAGGAGTGAAAAGCACGCCAAGCTATTTATATTAGTAAACTCTCAGCAAAGACAGTCCATTAAAGGAGTAGTTAAAATCTGAAAGAACTAATTTATTAGTAAAGGATATTAACACAGTTTTTATGTAGTTAATGTTCATTTGCCAGGAACGGCACCAGTTACAGAAAGATGCAAATGAATCGTTGAGAAGGATGTGATCATTGGGCGAGTGGATTACATGATATAAAACACAATCATCAGCGTACAAACGAATCTTACAATGAACAATATCAGGCAGGTCATTAACATAAAGCAAAAAGTAACAAAGGCCCGAGGATTGAGCCCTGCGGTACAAAAGAAGTGATTTTGGCCGGGGAAAAAGCAACGGAATCAAAGCACACAGATTCAGAACGGTTCGAAAGAAAGCTAAAAATCCAGTGAACTACTTGTGGGTTATTGAGGATTCTATTTAATTTGTGCAAGAATTTTGAATGAATAACAGTGTCAAAGGCTTTAGAAAAATCGATAAGGATGGCATCAATCTGATATCCTGCGTCAAGGTTCATGGAAATGTCATGTGAAAAGGCAATAAGTTGCGTCACCGTGCTGAACTCGCGTCGAAACCTATAATGAAAATTGGACAGAAGGTTATCAGACTCGATGAAGTTCATGATATATTTAAAGATTACGTGTTCAAGCATTTTACAAGAGTATGAGGTTAATGAAATTGGTCTATAATTGGAAAAGGAGTGCTTACCACTGGATTTGAAAACAGGAAGGACTTTACCTATTTTCCAGGACGAGGGAACGATACTGGTGCAGATCGATGTGTCAAAGATAATTTCAAGGTACCGAGCACACCATTGGGAATACCGGAGTAGAAATGCATTGGAATGCAATCAGGACCACTGCATTTTTTTACGTCCAGATTCAATATAATGTTCAGAATGCCCTCTGCGGTAATTGTAATATTCCCAATGGAGATGTTAGAGAGACGATTTCGGAAGGGAGAAACAATGTTATTGTCAACAGAAGAATTGGAACTAAAATAGTCATTGAAGGCATTTGATATATCAGCTGCGTCACATAATGTTTCCCCATCAGAGGTGAATGAAGACGGTAAAGTGGATTCAGGAAGGATAGAACGCCAAAACTTTTTGGGATTACTTTTAGGCAGAGTTAAAGCTGCACCCGATAATAAGAATCCTAGCCGAGTTTGTCATCCGTCGAAGTTCTTCTTTCGCGAGACTGAACTTGGTGATAGTGTCAGGGTTATTGTTACCTTTAGATCGCCTGAGGCGATTCACACAGCGTGATATGTGGAGAATGTCGCGATTCATCCATGGAACACTGGGATTAGTCTTTTTCGTTTTTAGTGGAATAAACTGCCGTATGCAGGAGTGAACAAGCCGGTCAAAGAAATCTACAAGAGCGTTAGTGTCACCACTGAGACTTAGCTCGTTGAACGCTTGAAAGCTATCGAACAATTCCTCGATAATAGAATTATCATCAGCGTTATTGAAGTCAGGGAAAGTTGTGAAAAGCGAACCAGGTTTCGGCAATGAAGAAGGAACGTTAACAACAACTGCACTGTGGGTCAGATATTCCTTTGATTATCTCATGAGTGAAGCCATTCTGCGCAGCACGAGCACTAAGAAAAGCCAAATCCAGTAGGGCGTTGGACCTTGTGGTGCCAGTAACGATCTGGAGAAGCCCAGCAGAGAGTGACAAATTTAGGAGTGCTTTGTTAATAGTGGTATCTCGACCACTGTGGGTCAATGCTGACCAGTTAACCCCAGGTGCATTGAAATCACCCATGCAAACAAATTGTGCCGCAGAAAAGTTATGTTCAAGAATGAATTGGCTGAGGGAGTGGGTGCTGTCCACCGAACACCCGGGAGGGCGATAAAATACACCGATTACAATTGACTTTTAAGGAAGATGCCGCTTGCACCATACTGATTCAGTAGCAGCTGGAGAAGGTAAAACCAAAAACTTGAGGTCAGAACGATGTAGCAAAGCAACACCACCACCTTTCGTATTAGAGCGATCAAACCTAACTGCGATGAATCCTGGTGGGGTAAATTCGAAATCAGGTATGCCATCGTGTAACCATGTTTCGGTGATCCCGATCACATGGGGGGAATACGAGGAGACAAGAGAAAGAAGGTTTTGAAATTTATTAGTGATACTCCTGGCGTTTAGATTAAGGAGGGTGAGGTTATCTGGTAGCTTACGGGAAGTTCAGGAAGGCGACGAAGAACTAGACTGAACGGATGCAGGCACAGAAGGGGGGCGGTTTACATTAACCCGACTTTTTACTAGCATGTTAAGGTTAGTGTCCCAGTAATGACAAATGCCGTCAATGTAAACATGGTCGAAACGTATTTTAACTGTGGAACCATTGCTACGATGAGCCGAGGTGGCCTCCCAAAGTTTCCTACGTAACGAACGTACTCGCGCAGAATAATCTTCAGCAATGCGGAAACCAGTGCCTTTTAGCTTTGGAGCATTGCTCAGAATATCCATTTTATCATCAGTGTGACATGTAGTCATGCCGTTACGTGACACGCATGTCGTGATTATCATGGTTGGATGTGTCATTTATTTATGTCGTCTGTTCGCGTCATGCAATATCAAATTTGGTATAAGTGAAGCTAGTGAAACAGCCGCCAGCGCATCTTGAGTGTGGCATGTAGTCATGTTGTTACATTACATGCATCTCATGATTATAATATTTGCACCAGTCATATACCTTCGTCATTCAATCACGTATTGTAATACCGAATTTTGATATATGTGACGCTAGCGAAACGGCCGCGAGCGCATCATGAGTGTGGTACGTAGTCATTTTGTTACATGACACACAATTCTTGATTTTTATGTTAGGTTCTGTCGCTTGTGTTCGCCATGCAACCATGCTACATCAATCCAGTTTCGCAACATGCCATGCAAACGAAATCACCGCAAGAGCTGCTGGACCATGCCATGTATATCATGACTAGATACCGGAATATAGGCAGATGTTATGTTAGATATGACTAGATATGACGGTTATGACTAGATACCGGATATAGGCCTGTTATGTTCCTTGTGCCCCTATCGTTGGATTTTGATATATGAGCATGAATTAGGGTCTAAGAAGAGCTTTTATGGTATTTTTATAGTGCCTATAACTGCCTCTTTTGGGTGTTCGTGTCTAAATGTCTACAAGTGCCTATATGTGCCTATTTTCAAAATAAGTGCCGATATGAGTGCTCTTCAAGCCCAAATTTCACTTTCAAGTTTGGTGTGAAACCGTCATTTCTTGTACAAATAGGTAACATACATATTTACAAACACTATAGGTTTCAACGAAGACAAAGATGACATGCTGCAAGTGATTGGAGGAGGAGCATAAGAATTGCAAAAGATGCTATTTCGACGTGTATAAGTAAAAGCACGTCTCAGCGTCTGCAGTGGAAGGAGGCGGAGAATTAAAGATAGGGTAAGAGAATAAAAGTGACATTTATATCCGAGAATGTTGTGACCAAATTCTACAGACGACTGTCCAGTGCCCTGAAGAAACTGAAAAACCGCCCTGAAAACCATGGTGTTGCGGTGGGAAAAGAACATCAGGTTTTTCTGGGCAGCCGCGAGTAGCAGGAGAACGAATAAAAAACCATCGAGGGCCACTCATGGAATGCTCTTGATAATTGAGTGGTGGCGAAGGTGGACAAATTATTCTAATTTATACAGCGAAGCCTGAGATAGGCACCGGCATGCTTACAATCAACGGTGCATTTAGCATATATTAAGCATATGCTTGAATACACTTGTTTCCTATCTGATCCCTGTCATATGTCTTAAGGTTACAACCTAAAGAAATACATAAAATGGCTTCAAGGTTTGACCTAAGCCATTATTCAAAAATGACAGCTGTAACGAAGTGAAAATTAAGCTAGGATGGGAATTACTTCACTCAGGTTAACTTAAACTGTGGTTAAAGCTCCTACGTCAATCATTTCATGGTCAAACTCGCATTCAAAAATAAATGTACCTAAACAGTCCTCGAGCAATAGTGGTGACGATTATAAAATGATGTATCAGATATGATTTTAGGGGCGAAGCTCCTTATAGCAGCACCGTTCTTACGTTTTGACCTGCAAGGTGGTGCCGGTGGGAGATTTCTCCTGTGCGTTGTTGAACAATAAAAAATTCGTAACGTTCGCGTTAACTAAAAGCCGAATTCTCCTGTCTCTTATTCCCCATTAGCAGCCATTGGCATGTACACTTAGCACTATCTGACAAGAAAGGGTGGCTACATTATACTCGCTGGGCGTAACCTCCTTGGCTTTAGAACGTTTTAGCGAGCGTTGAGCCGCAGTGCTATGAATACAGAGAAGTAGTATATGCCATGAACTCAAAGTGGTTAAAGGTGGGAAATAGGTAGGAAGCACAAGCCGTAAGAAAGTAAAAGCCGAATTCTCCTGTCTCTAATTCCCCCTTAGCAGCCGTTGGCATGTACATTGAGAAACATCTGACAAGAAAGAGTTGCTACGTTATACTCGCCGGAAGTAACTTCCTTCGTTTTAAAAAGGGTTTAGCGAGCGTTGGGCCACAGCGCTTTGAATACAGTGAACTAGTCTATGCCATGAAGTCGAGATGGTTGAAGGTCGAAAGTAGACACGAAGCGCAAGCCGTAAGAAAGTTGGCGTGTTCCATTTCTCGTTTAGTCCTTGGAATGTCCGCTGGATGGCGGTGCTTCTATATATCGGGAATATATGATGAATAGATGCGAGATGGTGTTACTAGGAGTGTTGAATAGATTGACGAACGCACACATAGACAGATAGATGCATAGATGGGTTCACGGACGGCTGCACCGACGAATGCACGCAGGGACCGGCGCAGGGGCGAATGCATGGAAGACCACAGGGACGGACGCACAGATGAACGTGCGGACGCACAAAGAGACGCACGCACGGATGGGCGAATGGGCGCGCGCACGGTCACACAGACGGACGCATGTACGGACGGAAGCAAGAACGAATGGACGGACGGATGCTTCGCCCCACTCTCCATCATTTACTCCGTGGATATGCTGCCGTTTTTTTCAAATAATTCGTTTTTTGTTAGTTTCATCAAAGAATGAAATTGCTTATATAGAGAAGAAAGTGTGTTGTGTCAATGAAAGCGTGTTTTCTTTGGCATTGTAACCCATCAGCTGCAGCGTCTTTCGGTAAAATCGTGATGAACGTGCAACTTTGTTATTTTTTGTAATTTTTCTTTTGAGCGTCCCTCTCTAGGTGACATATTAAGTTATAGTTAGACACTAGGAGTTCTTGCGTGCCCAATGAAAAGCGTTCTACCTTGGGTCATTTGCAAATTTTAATAATTTATTCTTTTTTATTGTTCCGCTATGAGCCACCAAAACATGATGCATAGAATCAAGCTTGAAGCCTTTGCGTCTCGTCCCTTGTAGCCATCGCTAACCTCATTCCTTACATGTTCTCTTCGGTATCGGGGCCGGAGAATCGCATAATGCATACGCACCAAGAACAGCATGCGTAAGCAAGGTCACGCGCGCATGGCGTGCCCCAGCCTACTTGTGCACATACGCCACCAATGTTGTGTGGTCTGGGCGTTCTCTGTTGTGTATTACCAGTTTCTGTGGGATGGATGAGTCAGTGCGTCTACTTAGGAAAGGGTAGCAAGGATCGTGTATTCTGAACGCGGTATACCAACCACGTCGCTTCGCTGAAACTGCGGTCAGAGACGACGCGCCAAACACAAGCCAAGCGTTGTCAGGGTTGGTGAAGGCACGATGCAGGAACGACGAGAAGACGAATGCAAGAGAAATTGGGTAGTAATAGTAGTAGTCATAGTAGCATATAGTAGTAGTAAGAGTGGTAGTTGTGTGGTGTTACGTAAAAAACCACGATATGAATATGGGGGATGCTGCAGTGGTGGCTTTCACAAATTTTGACCATCATGTGTTCTTTAACGTGCACTAACATCGCACAGTACACAGGCAGCTACTTTTTCGCCTCCATCTAGATATGACCGCCGCAGCCACAATCGCACGCACGGCACTTGGGTCAGAAGTGGAGTACTCTATAGTGACTGGTCCACCGAGGCGGACGCGAAACAAGGGCAATAAGTGAATAGCATCATAAGGCCATTGAAAACAAAAATAAAAAATTAACAAGCTGAGATTCTGTTCGAATGTTCTACTATTTATCTCAGCTTTCATTCATTATTCTGGTTTTGAAAGGGCAGTGCAAAGACACAGGGAAAAGAAAGACAGACAAAGAGCGCTGTCTTTCTTTTACCTTTGTCTTTGCGCTTCTCTCTACAAATTAAATGAAGCATCTAGCCCACACGAAAGTACTCCTCATACACAACATGATTGATTGATATGTGGGGTTTAACGTCCCAAAACCACTATATGATTATGAGAGACGCAAAACAACAGAACACTCATACACAACAGAACACTCAAATTGCGCATGGAAAGTAGGGTAGTGTCACATTTAACGCTTTTGATGGGGCACTGTTTAAAATACAGGATATGATCAGGAGGCGAAACATTTTCATCTGTTTTTCTCGACATAGCTAGAATTTAGCAAACTTCTGGTGAAAAGCATACAGTATATTGCCTTAGTCCACCAATGTTAAAGCAAAAGAGTGACGTTAAAATAGGACCCTTCCTTTCTGTACGTCACTCACTAGATTTGGGGCACACGCCCACGAGAAAGGCCAGTGCTTTCATTCAAAATTGAGCGTTTTCCGCGACGTTTTTCAATCAGTAAGTATATTTTCGTGTGAAAGACATAGAACTGTTGGGTAATATTATACACATTTAAAATTTTGTTGAAGCGCACTTTAAATGGACGGACAGAAGAGGCTGACAATGACAGCGCTTGCTCTCAAAAGTGAAGGTTTATTGTTCAGAAAAGATATTTAAGCGAATACATGGTCTTTCGCGCATGTGCATCTGAACAGGGTGCAACAGAAATCAGTTTTGTCAGGTTTGCGAAATTGTACAAATTATGTATCATTTCTTATATCTTACAAGTACTAGGTGCCGAGATACGCGTACTGTTTATTATGCAGCACAAATGTAGCTTGGCTAACATAGTCAGGTCTCCTCTTTCGGATGTGGTAAGATTCCACTATCTCACGTGTCAGCTGCTCCTCTGGTCGAAATAGTATTTCTGTTTCTTTTGGTTTCTGTTGTATCCTGTACTAATGCACATGTGCGAAAGACCATGTGTCCGCTTTAAATACCTTCTCTGAATAATAAATCTTCAGTTGTGACAGCAAGCGCTGTCTTTGTCAGCCTTTTCTGTCCGTCCGTTTTTAGTGCGCTTCAATAAAGTTTTCAATTACGAACGTATTTTAACTTGCCCAACTTGCCATCTTGCTGCTATTATTAAACAGTTAGGACCACGGAGCCCATTGAAGGGCAGTTTCAGGGATCCGTTTTGGATTGTAATTTTGCAAATGTTAAAATAAATGATCCGAAATGCCCAAACCAAGTGAGAGGCTCTAAGGTGTTTCTACGGCGATTAGACCTAGCATCCCAAACCAGTGAGAGGCTCTAAGGAGTTTCCACGTGATTAGACCGAGGCATTCCTTTCTTCTGGGGTATCAGTATTCTGGGTCTTTGCTACTACGCTGCCCTTGCCACCAAGACGAAACAAATGGGACCCAGGAGAGTGTTAAATAAATGGTAGGCACTTGACGCACAGTGCTAGACAATGAAACGAACTACCACATACTGCGAAACACGCGGGAAATGCATGCCTATGTTCAATGATTCGTACATTTCTGCTATCTTAAACAATATGAATTTTCGCTTGTTGTCGTAGATACAAGTCACAGGCTGACGTCGTTGTCTTGGGATATTTCAATTTTCGTAGAAATTACTTGTACCTATAAATATAATATTGAGGATCTAAAACAGTGTTTTACCTGCCTGCCCTTGCACCTAAAACACACTCTTTAGTGCCTTAAAATCCGGCCTCTACTTAAGACATTCATGACACACGTTTCATGATTTTCATGTTATGACTATTGAAATGTGCCCTTCATACAGTCATGTAATGCCATACCAAGTTTCTTATTGATACCATTATCGAAACGAACAGGAGAGCTAAAAGTCGTAGGCGGCTAGATAGACAGTGTTACTCCTGGGAGTCCACACAGAACACTATTGCCTCTGCAAAGGCAATCTTTGTCAAGGCCATAGAGTGAGCCCACTTGACCCCATCAATTTGATGATGTAATCAAGTGGCGGCACCGGTCTGTCATACGCAACGCACGGCGAGATTCCTCAGCCCACGTCCCCAATGAAGCAAGCGGCGCCATCCAGTCTTCTGAGCCTTACGCAATGCGTGCAACATCACTCGACCTTAGATGCAACACAGCGCAACGTCTCTAGATTCAAGGAACATGGCGCAAACTAGCGGCGGTTCCTGACTGGAGAAATCTGACATAAGGGCCAGTGGCGCTTGCTTTTTGGTCGTGGGTGGCGTAAAGGTCTACCCGGTGCTTATAAAAGAAGCCGACCTATGCGTCAGAGAGAAGACATCTCGGCTCTTTGAATCCTTAAGCTGTCGGCCCCATTGCTGAATATGCAAAGCTTCTATTTCTATGCTGTACATAAACCTTGCCTTAACTCACCATCGTCTTGTCCACTCGTTCATCAGTTCTGCGAAGAAGCATTCGCAAGCTGAGAAACATATGCTACCAAAAGTCAATGGCCTTGGCAGCGGCAAGTTTCGGAGCAGTGGCGCTTTCGGTACCATGTTGGCTTGGCGCCTCCCAATAGTGAATGGCAGCTGCGGGATCGGCTGGCGTCAGCGACATCGATGTGGCGATTACCTGATGTTTTCCCCTCAGTTCACTAGACCACTCTGGCACAGGTTATAGTAGATTAAAAAAAGGGCTGTGGGAAGGATTTGAACGAGCTTTTATCGTTTCAAGCCAAGTCTGAGCGCTTTGAAACCAAAGTAATGCGGAGGGTGTAAACACAGCAGTGCTAAGAATTGCTTCTGCGTCTTGCTAGTCGACGTATAGCGGGTGCGGCAAATATATTCTTAATAGCGGCAAAACAGCAAGAGGCAGGGTGAACGATGATGAGCCTTAAAGTAAAGGAACTCATCAAAATATGTGAGGAACTTGGGCTTATTTTGGGCCGTGCGGAAGAAAATCCAGTGATTATTGAGATCATGTAGGAAGCGACTTAGGAAGTCAATGAGGCCTGGGCAGCGATCAAAGCACGCCACGAGGAGGCTCAAAGGCAAGAAGTTCGCGAACGCGTAGAAGCTAAAACGCGTCGCGAACGCGAAGAAGTTGAGAGGCGAGAACGCCGTTAGGAGGCCGAGAGGACAGGAGCGCCTCGAGTAGAAAGGAATAGAATTGGCAATCTTACAGTGTTTACAGGCGCCTAGCGTAGTTTCTGCGACAGTTCAGGGTCAGCAGTCATAGAATCCCAAGACCAACTGCCATCGTTCGTAGTCAACGAGGACATGGCGAAGTATCTCGTCAAGTTCAAACACGTCTGTGAGTGAAATGCCTTGGAGCGGTCTCTTTGGGCACAGAACCTGTTAGATTTTTTCCCGGCGGAGTGTCCGACGTGATAACGGCCTTGTCGAGGGAAGCGCTTGAGAGCTATGACGAGTTTAAGGAAGTGCTCTTGAGACGTTATAGGTTGTGACCCGAGGCTGTCCGGCAAAGGCTCCGGTACGCAAAAAAAAAGGCAATGAGTTGACAAAACACGTTTCGTCCTAAAGCCGATTTAGTGAATGGCGCATGGGCGAAGGTGTTTATGAAGATTGCGACAAAGTGGTAGAATGCGTTGCGTTAGAGCAATTGTACCCCTGCGTCGAGGATGATGTCAAGCCTTAGCTGCAAGAACAAACTTTGTGAAGTGCAGCTTAGCAAGGGTGCAGAGTTAGCTGAGGAATATTATACCTGCCGAAAGTTGCATAGGAGGGCTGTGCGCGTTGAAAAGAATGAAAGGAAAGCGAGCACTTCAAGGAAATCTCATCAACGGAAACCTACTCCGAACCACAATTTCAGGAAGGACCGTCTCTCACGAAGGACACTGAAGGGGAAGGGCAGACGGAAGCGGAAAAATAGAGTGAGGTTCCTAAACAACGCAATGATACCACACGGGCGTTCAAATCGCGGAAGCCGCTAATTTGCTACAACTGCAAAAACGAAGGGCACATTGCATTAAACTGTAAACAAAAGTCTGCTTTCGCAGCAGGAGGAGAATCGAAAAAGAACATGCGTTTGTTAGAGCCATATCTCTCTCGGAAATTAGTTTGAATGGGAAAACGTGTCGAGCGTTTCGAGACTAAGTGGCAACCATGGGCATTGTTCATCTTTCTTTGGTGTCTTTGGACGACTTTACAGGAGAATGTGCTTGGATCAGGCAAGTCACCAAGGAGCAGAGTGCTTGCTACGAATTGCTACGGTTGTCATTCAAGGCCCGTTTGGTAAGCTTCTCACTGAAGCGGCTGTGTCTGCAGTGCTTCCCGATTGTTTTCTTATCTTTTTTAATAGCTCTGAGCAGCTTCTAAAAAGCAGTGTAAACTGTTCTTCCTTAACTTAGCATACATGGCCCTCACGCGATCGCAAGCGCAGAAGCTTTCGCAGGCACATGATCTCCTTCGGTGTACTGAATTACCACCTGCTAAAGAGGCTGGTTTCCGGTACCTTGGCGGTCAAACGATGGTGCCTCAGACATGTAATTCTCTGGACGAGTCACTCCATCCACACGTCGTGCAAGCCGCCTATGTCGGCTGAGGAGACGACATGATGCCATTGTATGAAAGCGAGAGGGGTGCAACGCTCTCGCCCGTAGTGGAAAGTTGAAGTGAGCGGCCGAGCGATGCTCGAGAAACGCTCATTCGAGAGCAGCGTGAGGACCTTTCGAATAAAGCGCTAATAGAAAACATAAACTTTTGTTGAGAAGGCAGGACTCCTGTATCGGAGCTACACAAATGTGCCAGGGTCGCAAGTATGAGCAGCTCTTGGTGCCACAAAAGTATTATCACCAACTTTTGAAACTGGTTGCATGAAAACGCGTGGGCATTAAAAAAAACCAAGTCTGGTGTTTCCCTTGAGTTTTATTGGATGAAACGCTAAAAGGATATTCAAGAATTTGTACGCTCATGCGACACTTGTCCTTGACGTGGAAATCTACGGACAAGTGGAAGGGACCCATGAAGCTTGTGCCAATTGTTGCAGAAACTTTTCGGTGCCTAGTAATTTATATCGTCGAGTCAATGCCTGAGTCAAGGCAAGGCTGTCGCTACATCCTGATGGCCCTCTGTTAGGCAAAAAATTTCCAGAAGCGATACCATTTAAGGAGCTCAATTCTCTGATGTCGTGGATGCACTGCTATCTATATTTGAACGCGTCGGATTTCTTTCTGAAATCCATTGCGACAATGGTAGTGTTTTCACCAGCTGCCTTATACCCCTGTCACATGGGCACCCGCCAAGACTGTTTAACTCCCTCGTCCTTACGACAACGAAGATGCAGTCCGTGTCACACGGCCACCCTTACGCAAACGAAGATAAACGGAGCATTTCGCAAAGGACGCTCAACGATCTCCCTTCGCAGCGAAACAAGATACTCTCGTCCCCAGCAGTCTATAAACGTAAGAGAAAAATTTCGAGCAGGAAGTGGCTGTAGTGAAAGAATAATACATTTTGGCAATATTAAGCGTTCTTTCGCTGTAGTACTCTTTCACAACGCGTGTTTGTTTACATATATTTACTCCCGTCCGAGTTCACTTACTCTCAACACCATCCGTCGCGAGTCAGGCCGGCCGGCGCCAGCCGACCAACGTCATTACCAGCGCAATATCGTACCACTTCCTCATGTCGTCCGCTTGTGTCACTCATGGCTGAATAACACAAAATGTGCACTCACGAGGCATAGAAGCAAAAGAACTTTTGTACCGGGCATGTGCACAAGCAATAAAGTAGCTTAAAGCACAATGTGGCCAGCGTCACTAGCAGCATCGCCTACATTTAGCAAATGCGTTGTATTTGTAAGTTATTTTTAATGGTTGGTTAGTCGCATACCTACCTAATAGTGCTTTTTTGTAAAAACAGCATAACGATTATTCACAAAACATCAATACAGATGAAATTAGAATAGTTTACCGATAATTAAACATCGCCAGCCTAGCCCCCCCCCTCCCCCCGCGGCAACTTACAACCTTGTCATTGCCTTGTGACACTGCCACAACTCCTTCTTCGTTGAGCCCCCTAGGGGAGATTTACGTTTACGGTGTTCAACGGAGTTTGGTGGTGGCCGTGTGACAGGGGTATTACCTCTACTTTTTCGGATAAATGTGAAATAAAAGTAGTGCACAGTTCGATCCATCACCCACAATCTAACCCGGTAGAGCGTATGCATTATGTTCTGAAACGGATACTGAGTGCTCTTCGTTATGAGCACAAATGCGACTGTGAAGCATGTATTCCTCCCGCCATGTTCGCTTTGAGATCACCTCCTTATGAGAGCATTGGTTTTAGCCCTGCAGAGCCTGTGGATGACAGGAGTTTGAGAACACCATTGCGAATGCTACGAGAGTCCTGGAGGGATTCTTTAAGGACCCTAATATAGTTGCGTATGTTCTAGACCTCCTTCAGAGGCCTGTAAAAACAAAAGATCTTGTGGAACGAGTCACATGAAGACTGCACAAGTGTTGTCAAAGGAGCACTCCGACAAATGGGCCAAGAAACGCACATTTGTAGGAGTAAACATGTAATGCTGCTGCGGCCGTCCAAAGCAAAAAGCTTGAGGTTCATGGAGAAGGGCCGCCAAAGTAATATTGAAGCATTCTGATACCATTTATGAAATGAAATTAGGAAGGCGGCAGAACAAAATGTGCCACAGTAACCTGATGGAACCATACGTTCAACGCCAAGTGGTCGTAAATCTGCTTTTGAATGCTTCAAAGGAAGAGGGAGCAGAAATTTCGACATCTATCGATGTAATCGAAAAAGGATTGGAGGTAATCTTGGAGCAGTTGAACCTAGAGCCTAGGTTAAGGAGGAGGACTTGAAAAGGATTGTTTCCGAGTTAAAAGACGTGTTTTCAGACCGTCCCGGAAACACGACGGTGGTTGAACACGATATCAAGCTAACATGTGAGGAGCCAAACCGTAACAAGCCCGATTGATGTTCCGCTATGCAAAAGCAGATAACAAAAGAAGAGATCGATAAAATGCTGGAGTTGCGAGTCATAGTACCGGGCGAGAGTGACTATACATCCCCTCTAATACTGGTTCAAGTGCCAGGAAACGATCCAATGCCATGCATCGATAATCAGCGTCTTAATGATATAACTTGATACCTAAGTCACCCGATACCAAACTTAGAGGAGAGGGTAGAAACTGTGTCACAGTCTAGCTATGTTTTCACGTTAGGCCTCGTGTGAGGGTATTTGCAGGTCCTCTCACGCAGCGCGCCTGCTGCTATGCCACATTCGTTTCTTGCCGCTATGCCGCAATCGTCCACTTAGTCCTGTCGCCCCAGTGCCTACTATGTAACGCCTCTATTTCTATGCTGTACATAACCTTGCTTTAAACTCACCGTCGTCTTGTCTACTTGTTCATCAGCTCTGCGCAGAAGCAGCCTCGAGCTGAGGAACATACGCTACCAGAAAGCCAGTGACCTTGGCAGTGGCGAGTTTCGGAGCAGTGGCGTCTCGGGACCATGTTGGCGTCACGCCTCATAACACTAGATAGATATATAAATAGATAGACAGATACATAGATAAATAGATAGACGGATAGATAGATAGATAGATAGATAGATGAGTTCATGAATTAGCTCATGATGCTGCGAAAAGTCTTCCAGTCAAAAGGAATGGATTTCACACAAAACACGTAACCATCGCCACCAAACGACACGTGGGCCTGAGGACAGGTGCCATTTTCAGGAGGGCCATGTCAGCAGATATTGAGTTCACGCAGCCGAATTCCTTAGACAGCATTTCAGCGTCCGCACAAGAAACACTTCACGAACCTTGAGCACGTCCGCTCAGCGCTGTTACCATGCGGCGTTGGTTTGATCAACATTTATTAGGAAACAAAAGTAATCTCCTGAGCAGGGAACGCATAAAAAATACTGCCAGAGAGACAGAGGGTGAGCCGACACACGAGTGGCGTCAGACGCACTCGGGCGAGGCCCCACTGACATCCCTGTATGAATGATGCGCGCACCACAGCGACCTCAGCTCCTGCCTCGCCGAAGCGTCAAGTGGCGACCAAGCTCCACCCCTATTCTCTCCTGTGACGACTACATCGTCGGGCTGAAGACAAGACGGGCGCACCCTTCCAGCTCAAATTCGTCTCCCGTCCGATCGTGGCGGTGACGCGATTCGTGCATACTTGGGAGAATACTCGCCCAGCACGCTCCACGTGTGGCCAGTGCGGGACCAAAACATTATCGGGGCAGTGTCGCCTCATTATCTACAGCGCAGCGCCTGCTTGGGGATATTAGGTTGCTGGTACGAACCAGCAGCTCCCTTTTCGGGGCCATGTTATGGCGTCAAGAGAAATGTGCAGGGGTGTGAACACCATCAATCCGTCCGAAATCCCGCACCGCATCAAATCTGAACTCGAATGGCCGCAAGGTACTATCCTTTGGCCCGCAAACTTGGTGACTCTACAGTAGCCGTGTTGACCTTCGAAGGCACGAAGCTCCCCCGCTTTATCTCCTACAACAGTGTCGTAGCCCACGTGCGCCAATATAAGAAAACCATCCCGCACTGCTCTCCCTGCGGCACCTTAGGTCATCGGTCCTCGGCTTGTCTGCGACATACTCCCGGTCGCTGTACCGGTTGTGGTAATGAAGTACAAGTGACTTATGAATGCTTAGCCCAACATGCATGCAATCCGACATGCCTCCTCTGTTCCAGCCCGCATGAAAACGGTGCTCGGGGATGCCCAGAATGATATCGGAAACCTAAGCTACCATCGACCCTAAAGTGGACTGCCACTCCCATCAACAGGCCCACCAGCGGCTACGTAAGCCAAGCCTCATTCACCTCTCACTGACCTGCTGACCTCACCGCCGGCCACCACAATGCACTACCCGCCACTTGTTTTCGCATCACCTCAGGTAAGCAGCCGGACAGGAATGAATGTTCTTCAGTCTCTTTTTCTCTCCCAGCTCCCTTTGTAGACTGGAGATATCTCCACTCTACGAAAAGAAAAAGGTCTTCTTCAGCGGCAAATCACAGCTCTCACTAAGTAGGATACAGCTCTCAAACTGCAACAGCAGGAATCAGCAGGACATCCCACTGCTACCTCATTGGTTGAATGCGCCACGCCTAAACTTAACCATCCTGCTACGCCCACCCCGCGTATTGATACCACTCCCACGACCACGGCACCGGCTGCTTCTCCATCTCAGGGAGCCCTTCAGAACCATCGTCTTAGAGACCAAACCTTACCACTGGACGACTGCATTAGTCGCCTCGAAAATGCCATTCTTTGCCACATGTCTACCGTTATGTACAACATATTATAGCTGTCATGGGTTCAGGTGGTTTAGGCCTGGCCTGTGACCCAGTTTCGCGCAAAAAAAAAACTCCCTCGTGCTTGGCATCCAGGGACGGCAATTCTGCCCCGCGTCGACGTAAAGTTGCCGTTTTCTTTTCCGCTGCTTTCAATTCAGCTTCCGTCTTACTTCCAACTCAGTAAAGTCAGGGGCAGGACATGGAGGATGAATCACAAAACTTTAGATTTCTACAAGGTGACTCATTCATTTACATATACACTATACTCACTACGATATCATTTATTGGAACTGCAGCAGATCCGAGAACAGGTGAAAGCATGCACATCTCTTGCCCTTCTTTCAATCTCAGGGCTGTCTTCCGGCCGTCTATGCTTTTCAGGAATGCGGTTCGAATCTTACCCTTTCGAGCTATTACTCCTATACAGGCAGCACTGCCACTAGTCTACTTCTTCAAAATCATATGTTGCTGTTCAGTAGACCTAGAGCTAGACCTCCCCTACGATTACTGCATGATCTCCGGTCTTTCCTCGAAGCGAAGTACTCCATCAATTCATTATTGTATTGTATACGGTCGCCTACATATACAGCAAGTTACTTCCGCGTATTTTTTATAGCACTCTCCAAGGGGCGGCTTGGCAAGCCCTGGTGGTGGTCGAAAACTTCGATTCTCGTAGCCCGGGCTGGGGATACCACTTCGAAAAGCCTCGTGACCGGAACCTTAAAAAACTTATCTCCAATATTGGTTTCACGGACCCACTGACCTCACTGACTCACTTATTCACTGGCTCACTGACCCAGCGCATCCCACGGGTATGAGAAATTCGGTGACACACGATACATGCCCAAATCCCTCGCTCATGGCAGGCTACGTGAGAAACCCTTGATGAAACTCTTGGTAGTGATAATTTTCTGCTAAAAGTTGCCTTCTTGACGCGAAAAATGCGTCAAATCTGGTGTCAAGCCCGCATCATACGACCTCCATACCCAGCAATTATTCAGTAATCACAATCCCACCTTAGCATCAGCCCCTGCAGTGGATCTCCACATCCTCCACCTTTGAAATACACGCCTCACTCACCGGTGGCATCGATCCAAGATAAATTGTAAGCTTCGCTCCCGCAATGAAACGCTTACCTCGAATGCAGCTGCCTACTCTGCCCAGCTTGGGGATGCATGTTGAGTCGATACTTGCGTGAAGACTGCAGGTCAGATTAACTCAAAGAACACCTCGTGACTATTTTTTAGCCTTTTGGATCCCTCTACTTTCCGTGGGGAAACACGACGCCAGTTTCGCCGCGCTTACTATGCTTACCAGGACCCGACGAGCCAACTCGCGAACGACCATTGGAACCACTATCTCTGTCGTACGGTCGGCAACCATGGGCCCCAAGTACGTCTACTCCAGGCTCTACAACGCCGACTCAATTCCCCCTTCACGCTTCCCGATCTTCGGTCGGCGTTAGCTAAAATGATGTGAGGTACTGCACCAGGTAGGCGTGGCATTACAGCCACTCTATTAGCCAGCCTTTCTTATTTCCGCACAACTCTTGCTCTTTCATTTATTAAACGCAATATGGGACGGCGAACTCTTACCCCCGAGATGGATTACTTCGGTGGTCACATTAATTTCCCAACACGTTAAGCCTGTCAATTTTCAGGCGTTGCGACTCCTCTCGCTTACCTATAGTATGGGAAAACTTACGGAGATCATAATCCGCGACCACCTCTCTGCATATACGGAAAGAAAGGCCATCTTTGGGGACTATATGTGCGAGTTGTCACCCCCATCTGTCGGCAAAGAACGTCTTTTTCAAACAATAGCACGGCATCATTGTACCGACTACGATAAGTCACATTGACAAACACATCCCAACCCTCGATCTTAGGGGTGCCTTAAAAATGTAAAATATAGCATCAGCCTTACCAATCTTAACCGCACAAACTCTGGCTCTAAAGTTTTGGTACACAAGGTCATCCCTTTCACATTGCACCACTTTTATCCGCATGGACTCTACCGAACAAGGTCCGTATACATTACGCGCCTGCGGTATACCATCTACCACCAATTCTTTACAATCTGACCTTGCTCCAGCTTCCTGCGCTCCTAAGTCAGTTCGAAGGCATATAATGTCCTTCATACGCAGATGACATCATCATTTGGACCAATTCGGCCTCGCCTGCAAAATGTGAAGACAGCATACAGCGCGCGGCACTCATTGTGGACACTTATGTCTCATTATGCGGCCTTGGGTGTTTCCCTATCAAATAATCTGTGCTCTCGGTCACATCTCTACCGCCACCTCAAATATCTCTGCGATCTAATCCCATACCGGTTGTCACAGAAGTCCGCGAATCGGGCCTCTACATCTCTTCTACTATGAAACCTCAATGCCCTTTCGGCGCTCTAGTGGGCAGGTTAGCCTTATGATTTGGCGGGTCTCCACCAAACGTGGTGGCCTTCGCGTTCGGCACTCCCTTCGCTTCACTCATGCGGTTGTAACCAGCCGTGTCCTCTATGCTACCCCATACCATTCGCTTGCATCGCCACCATGAGAATAATTTGGACGCAATGCTCCAATCAGTTTATACTGCTTCTCCCATTGCTACACCCAATCACTATTTTGTGGCCTTGGAAGTGCACAACTCGTATGGCGAGTTGTGGAAGGCTCATCGCACCAATCAAATTAACTACCTGTACCAGACGGTTCCTGAACGCCGCCTTCTAAACAGGCTATCCCTGAACCCGATCTCTACTCCACCAGCTGATTCCCCCATTCCGCACTTTAAAACTTCGAGTGACGTTCTTTCCATTCAGGGAAAAACAGCGATGTCCCCAATGTTCGTCTTTAAATAGAGAAAACGTTGCTCCTTTTGTCACGCAGAAACATGCTTCGCCCTATGAAAATCAAGATGGCTGACCCCAAGTTAGCGAAGCGAGTAGGCTTAGCAAATGCATCCATTGTCGACTTATAAGGAGTACACAGTTACAGAAAACGGCAGTTACAAAAAACGGTCTCGTTGATCTTGATATCGAACGAAACGATTATAAAAACAAACAGAAGAACCTGTGATGAAAACAGTGTGGAAGAGAAAAACAGAGCAAGAAGGTTTCGTTCGGTCGGTGAGGTAACATTCACTTTGAAACACATGGATACTGCAAAGTCCTCACTCGAACAGTGCATGCTAGGCTTCCTGTAATTCTTTCTCGCAGATTCACATAGTGCAGTGACGTTATCCACACGTTTATGGGGCTGCAGATCACGAGGTGTGTCTCCATACCGTAGTGTGGATCGCAGCGAAACCCTTTCGACTCAATTACTGTTTTGATAGTTAGGTGTTACACGTTATATAAGTAGCTGGAGGTGTTGAAGCGTCATGGCCATGAAGTACGCGGTAGCTGGCGCCATCTGGAGGGGCTGAATGATACTAAAAAGAAAAGGTTGCCGGCGCCGACATACGAAGTCATACCCACCATTACGGCTCCTTTGCGTATAGTTGGCAAATCAGCCTATTCATGGATTACTCACTGACACCGAACACCTAAATTCGGCTGATGCAATACATATAGCAACACATGCACACATGGATACATACTACACATAGTAAGTATATAGAGGGAACTCAATGAGCAAGAGTACAATCAATATTTCTCCGAAGCAGCACACAATTAGACGTGTTTACTCACACCCTACTGGGTAAGCGCACAAGCTTATATAGCAATGAAATTCGACTGACCATAGTGCACATGTTACAACTAAGTTTTTATCTACTTTTTTTACGTTTCATGATCATACCAAACATGCGCACACGTAAATATGTTGTATCTGATTCTTAGACAAACGGAACTTTGTCAACAGTTGCTCAATCATGAACAGAATATTTGCTAGAGCTTAACAGGTTGCTGCGACAACGATTACCCCCAAACCATGCATATAATTTCAACAGCAGTCCGAACGCTGCGCCATCTCTCGACCACCGCCACAGGTATTTTTTTTTCTTGAAGCCTCCGAGAAGGCAATCGCTTGCCGGGCGCTTGCTATGTTGTACGTCAGGTCTTTTTTTTATTCTTTGACTTGTTACTTGGACAGGGCGCAGCATCCACGCCACACTTGGTCTCCGTCATGGTAGGCATTCTGTGGTCGCGTTGAATTCGTTTAGTTGTTGTGTGTTAACGTTTCCTTATATTATTTTTGTGTGCCTTCCGCACTGACACCGTTAGCCGTGAATAAAGTACACCACTAGCCCTTTAATAACAATGTTTTTGATGTGGTAACTGCCGTCTTAGCAGTGTATACGTACGTTACAACATGGGTCTTGCGAGACAAATAAGAGATGACCTCGCACCTAACGGTATTCTTTCGTGAGCGATTGCAGTGGCTATTGGTGTCATGGCAGCTCAATTACATGAATGGAAGAACTAGCGCTGTAGTGTGCAAATTTACTATAACGTTATATCATGCTGTGCCTGAATACTTCGCTTCTTCATATGACTCTCGCGATTCGCCTTACGTGTACACTTACAGTCATTCGGCGTGCCATAATTGTGTGTTTAGCGCTGTGGCTGTGGTCGTTACTTTACTCTGTATTAGGAATGCTCGTTTGACAACGGTGAGTGAGTGTTACTACTTATCTGCCGTGCACAACTGTTACTAGAAGTGCAATTTTTGTTGAGTTTCTCGCGACAAAGGGGAATCATAAACGAGAAAAGGTTACTGCACGCGTGCATAATTCCGTCCTACCACTCAAGCCTGGCATGGGCAATTCAAAACCCATGCGATCGAGAATTTCGTTCAACTGAGAGAAGTCACTGGTTTACTGTTCACACACGTGTAGTTATGAAGATGTTTAAAACGTTTTCCGATGGTTGTAACCTAGTCGGGCAAATAAACGCTCAGTGAAACTCCGCAGCCTGTTTCCCTATGTGCTTTCACCTGCCTTGGTAGCATAGCCTCATAGGGTGTCGTGTGACTATGCTTGAAGACGCAGGCTTGATTTCCGGCCATGGCGGCCGTATTCAAAAGGGGGAGAAAGACAAAGAACCATCCATATGGCGGTAGCAGCACGGATAACTCAATGAATTGTATATGATCGTGCTTTTACGCATACACTGTACAGTGGTTATAAAGTGTCCTAGAATGTTAAAAAACTAGGTGTGATGCTTTTTATATGACTAGTTCAATAAATGAGTGCTATTGTTGCCGTACGAAGCTAGAAATGCGTCTTCTAACCAAGTATGTCGACACCAACAAAATCTATTATTAGTGAACAGCCCAAGGTAATTGATAAAGCAACACTGCTTGAGAAGCAGAGTTTCTTGTATTCGTGATAAATTGGTAGTATAAAATAACATGAAAGGCACACGGAAGTGTTCGGAGCATCGTGCGAGGGCCAGGCGATCAAAAATAGAGCCTTTTACTCTACAGTAATGAAACAAAAAACGTCACTCCTGCATTGCTTGCATCAATCTTAGGTAAAAGTAACCGCTCACGACTGGCCGCGGCCGGCTAGGCTCGGCATGCGCATGCGCATGAGTAAGACCCCCCTCCCCCAACGTGATTGAGGAGAAACTTGAACACTGAAGGAGAAACGTTGCTCCTTAGCCCTTGCCGCGAGACGGCATGAAAGGTAAAGTGCCCGAAAGTAAGAAAGTCGCTGCATCGAAGGAGAAACGGAGCCCGTTTCTCCATTCTCGCCCCTTTTTTTAGAGTGCGGAGCTGTGGCGACAAAAACTTTGGTGTCAAGCCTCTTCTTCGCAACATTGATCCCAATCAACACACAGGCAGACGCTTACCACGAACAAAACTCCGCATTGGATACTCAAACACTCCTGGTGTCTTCTATGTAGATGTCCTCGGCCCAACCTCCGCGGGACACTTTACGGCCGCAGTCACCATTTTTATGACCGTCGTCAGTAGGTGCCATGCTGTCGCTGAGTAGCGAAGCCGGGCAGCGCACCCACGCCTGGAACCCGAGTTCTCTCGAAACCAGCGTCCAGAGCTGATGGGGGAGCGGCGCCCTTTTAATCTTCAAACAAGTAGCCGACTGGCCGGCTGCCTACGCCCACCAGGTATTGTGCCTGCTAGCCGGAGGATGAGACGTCGTGTAGCCACGACGCCGTAAGCCGTTCCAGACAGGACACCAAAGACAGCATCTTCCTTGGAAGAAAGCGCGGCTGCCGCCACTAATTGCCCTGCTAATTGAGCGAACAGATTGGCAAACCGTTTGATGTATGCTTTCAGGAGCTTGGGACCCCTCGACCAGCGGCACGCGCACGACGAGGAAGAGCCCCTCTGGCGCCACCTTGCAGTGCAGTGATCACGACTCAATATTGGATGTTTACGTAGGCCGTGCATGCTTGTACCCCTCGCCTGATGTGTATGTGTGTGTGATTGGTGTTGCGCTCAAAAAGGAGGAGCCCAACAGGGCTTATAACGACGCCGCAGAGTGCGGGACGTCGCTCTGTACCATGTAAAGGTTCAAGCACTACTTTCGTGGTTTGTGAACTCCTAACCACTATGCTGTATATATTTGTAAATAGTGCCATAAACCTGTTTGTTTTTCGTTTCCCCATTTTGTCAGCGTTCGTTTCCTCAACCCGAAGCTACACCACGCTACCACAAGAGACCGGGTAGACCCCGGCCCGCAACTACTGGTGGCAGCAGTGGGATCCACAACAACTGGTTGGCAGCGGTCGGATGCGAAGCTACAAGTGACAACAACAGTCGGCCCACGGGAAGCAGCTGTCTTGAGACATGGATCACGTATGGGTGAGTGCTTGGCTTTTCCTTTGAGTGAACCAGGTTCTAAAACAGGTTAAATTTTAGAACTGGTAGTTAACTTTGCCGAAAGACTCAGTTTCGCCATTTCGGAAAGTTATTTTGGAAGTAGCGAGCACTCAGTACGATCATGGACTTACGGAGCTGCAGAAGCCGGACTTGTTGCTGTTGTGCGAGGAATTGGGAATCGATACAAATGTTTGGCAGGAAAACCCATAATCATTCAAGTGATTAATGATTTGGGGTGCTGATGAGCCTAGGAACCTCATCAGTCAAAGAAAGAGACAGCAGAAAGAGGAGGAAGAAAGGCGTGAACGCGAAAGAGAAGAGCGTCGCTTAGAAAGCGAGCGTAAAATAGAAAAACAGGTGCACGAGATTGCGATCCCCCAAACGAGAACTTGAGGTCAGAAATAGGTGGGGAGTAGTCCCCAGCAAGTGGTACCTTATCGCAACTAGAAGACCAAGTTCTGGATGCCTAGGTACATGCAGCCATATTCAGATTCAGGTGATATTGGCTTGTACTTTATGATATTTGAGCAGACGTGCGAGGAACTGTCATTTGTGCGAGACACATGGTGTCAAAGGCTACTCACGGTTCTGCCCTGCGAGGCAGATGATGCCGTTGCGCGACTCAGTGAGCAGGACGCGAACAACTACGAGATAGTCAAGGCGGAGATGTTCCGGATATTCGGAACATCCGTCAGCAGAAAAAAAGAACAGCTCAGACAAGAGTCTGAAAGAAAGTTCGAAGTTGAAAGACGGGAGTCTGAAAGTGAGGCGCCTTAGGAAGCGCAAGAACCAGAGATTGTGCTAGAAAATGACCCGCATATTCTCTAATGCATCAATGTAGAGCATGTAGAGAACGAGTTCTTGGCCGGTCTCGAGGTAGAGACAGTATGAAAAGACGGTCCTCGCGGGGATGAGGTGTGTGCCAGCAGCCCTAGTGGGCTCAGTAAGGAGCTGGAAACCATCCTGATGCCTCGAGAGGACGTCTCGAGATCGTCACATGCCGATAGGGTTAGCACAGTGGCTAAACAGAGCGAGAACGCGACGCTTCAGGAGTGCAGCGATGCCATCTGAGAGGACGCAGTTAATGGTTTCATCAGCGTTGACAAAGATAATTTGGCCCGACAGTCCATCGTGACGCAGAGTTCGAGAAGCGTTAGCGGGAGGCAAGAACTAGCACCAGCTCCAACGAGCTTCCCAAATTCTGAGGTCACGACGCGACAAGATGATGGCATTGAGAGAAAAGAGGCAAGCAAACATCGCCGAAAAAGAAAGAAGTGGAAGCGTTCGGCACCGCCTAAGCCTAGGACAGGTCCCACTCCGTCCCGAGAAAGACGAAAGGGTATGCCAATAATCTGATTCAGGAAGCGTCCATGGTGGCATCCATGGAGGCGCCAGCGGCGAGACAGGTGTGGAGAGGAAAACCAAGGTGCGTGACCCCAAGGAAGGGCGCGATTAGGTTCGACAAATTCAGGAAGGCGGCCCTGTCTGAAGGTTCAACGTCGAAAGATCGCAAAAGCTAAAAACCACGTCGGGGTGAACACAAAGAGACAATGGCCCCAGTTTTCCACCTGTTTCTGGCGCCCTTGTCAAATCCTTGAGGATAGCCAGCCGAAGGGCCGAATGAGGTATAACAGCAGGACACCGTATAGTGTTTGTGCGTTGTGCAGCCTCTGGCGTGTTCGAAAACCACCTGGACCGCGACCCTACCGTGTGCGATTCAAGCGAATCTAGTTGAGAGAAGGGGGTGGTCAGTATGAGTAATTGTTGTGCGTGCGTGTTCAGTATGGTTACCTAATGTTACTTTGTAGATGCAGATTTCAGTCGTTTTGATTTTGTATAGGTTACGAAAGGCAGTGTAAAGCTTTCAGAAGGAAAACCGCCGAAACAAACGCTGAAAGTTAGCATCTAAGCGATTTATTCATTAGTGTGAAAATGTGCATAAGGTAAAAACTGAGATAAATGTGTCAATTTTTTATTGTTTTTATAGGTTTAACGTAATGCTGTATGCCTTACCTGTCATGACGATTCGGAGTAAATGAGCATTTGAGAGAAGATGCTAGAATAACCAAATAATTTTGCAAAATGAATAAGCTTGGCGCGACACGGTGTTGTTACGCGTTATAAGAATTGAAAGTAATTGAAGCACGGTTTTCGCCTAAAAGCTATGCAATTGCTGTTGAGGTGTTTTCACCTAGGATTATTTTTCTGTTGTATATGGTGTGTTACAACATAACGTTTGAATAAGAATTTAGACAAACTGTGAAGGCTTAAGCGTTTGGTTAGTAGTGCCGTGCGTTTTGCAGCGCTGTAGGAATGAGAATAATTGAAAACGCTCAGAAGAACTCAGTGTTTTGTTCAATCAAAGGCGTAAGCAAAGGCCGGTAACTAACCGAACAAACCTGCTAGAAGGCAGTGTTTGTTACTTTCTCGTTGTCTTCTTCGAAGAATGATTGATCCATCGATCATATGAGCGGATCATTGAGCTTTTGATCATATGAGGGGATCATTGAGAGATTTTGTCGAAGTTTTTGGCAATTTTTAGACAATGCGACCGGCAAAAGCGAGTTCCTGGCATTCAACCACAGACCCTTTCGTCGTCCCTGCGAGCAGCAGCGGTGACTGCTGCCCTCCGTGACTCATCTGGCGAGGGGGAAGCTGTTATGACCGTCGTCAGTAGGCGCCATGCTGTCGTTGAGAAGCGTAGCCGGGCAGCGCTCCCACGCCTGGAACCCAAGTTCTCTCGAAACCAGCGTCCTGAGCTGATCGGTGAGCGGCGCCCTTTTAATTCTCAAACAAGTAGCCGACTGGCCGGCTGCCTATGTCCGCCAGGTATTGTGCCTTCTAGCCGGAGGATGAGACGTCGTGTCACCACGACGCCGTAAGCCGTTCCAGAGAGGACAACAAAGACAGCATCTTCCTTGGTAGAAACCGCGGCTGCCGCCACAAATTGGCCTGCTAATTGAGCGAACAGATTGGCGGACCGTTTGATGTATGCTGTCAGGAGCTTGGGCACCTCGACCAGCGGCACACGCACGACGAGGAAGAGCCCCACTGGCGCCACCTTGAAGTGCAGTGATCACGACTGAATATTGGATGTTCGCGTGGGCCGTGCATGCTCATACCCTTCGCCTGTTGTGTATGTGTGTGATTACTATTCCACTCAAGAAGGAGGAGCCCGACGGGGCTTATAACGACGCCGCAGAGTGCGGGACGTCGCTCTGAACCATGTAACGGTTCAACCACCAAGTTTGTGGTTTGTGAATTCCTAACCTTTATGCTTTATATATTCGTAAATAGTGCCAAAAACCTGTTTGTTTTTCGTATCCTCATCTTGTCAGCGTTCTTTTCCTCAACCCGAAGCTACACCACGCTACCACAAGAGACCGGGTAGACCCCGGTCCGCAACAACTGGCGGCAGCGGTGGGATCCACAACACAATATTGACATCATCTCTTTCCGCTCACCTAATGCAACTCGGGCAAAAGAGGTAGCCATCGCTCTGGTCGCATCTCACCGCTCAGCAAGAGTGTCCGTCACTGACTCGCGCATCGTCTGTTCCCGATACCTGCAAGGTACGTTAGCTCCTCTGGCCGCCGACCTTCTGCAGGTAGCCTCATGGCGCTTTCAACCTCACTCCATCCGTATAGTATGGTCTCCTGGCCACACGCGTCTCCCCAGTAACGAAGCGGCGCATACTGCTGCCTGCGTTTTCCTCTCCCGGGTCGTTACCTCTTTCGACCCAGCGTCTCCCCCAGACACCTCAGCTATTACGGAGTACCACGAAATTCTGAATTACAATTGAAACTCGCAATATCTTTACACAGAACCAGCATGGGGTCTCTAACGCGCGCGAGTGACTTCTGAGGCGCTTGCAGACGAACAGCTTCTTGTGTGCTGCAGCCGCCCAGCATTTCATGCCGGCTATAGAAGGCTACTGTGCGCATTGTGGGGTGCTGGCAGACACGTACCACACAATTTCAGTATGCCCAGCCACAGGTCTTCCTTTTTCATTACCCTTACCCCGACACACACGAGAGGTTGGGAGTAGTTCTTTCTCGGCTGCTCCACCCGGGATGCTTAGCGCTTCCTGCTGGTCCACGCACGAACAGCGATGACATCAGTGGACTTCTGAAATAAGGAGACTACCCAAGTGAATTTGTAGTGCAACCCTCGGTGCTTCCCTGAATAAATGTTTTTGCACCACAACCACCACGAGCTTCAGAACTGAGCGGCGTTTCCTTTTGCATGCAACCACGGCAGACCCACTTGCGCCTTAAGTTTATTCTTAAAATCAAACCTTCCCTTAATCCTTCGTTTTGAACATTGCTGACAACGTTAAGTATTACAGGCGTTCTGTTGAATTCATAGCATTGCTTAGCCGACGTCGGTGACTTTCACCGTATATATACCCAGGCAGCACAGAAGGTTGGCCCAATATTGGGGATAGATCGGCATTGCCTGGCCCATGAACGGCCCAGTTTTCACAACGTACCGCCAAGATTGGCTGTGCCAGCCAAATAGAACGGCGACGTTGGACCAGCGTTTACAACGTACCCCCAATATTGGTTCTGCCAGCCGAATAGAACGGCTATGTTGGACCAGCATTAACAACATTCCGCCAATGATGGCTGTGCCAGTCTATTAGATTGGTTATATTGGGCCAGCTTTCAGAACTTTCCGCCCATATAGGCTGTGCCGGCCTATTATAACGGACACATCGGGCCAGGTTGTACAAGTAGCAGCCAATATGGGCGGAGCCATCCAATAAGACCGGCATTATTGGCCCGCCGTTTGAACGTTATTGCTGGCGTCAGCTGAAAAGTCAACATCACGATGTCATAATATTAGAATATGAGCCAATTTCTGCGTGTGCTGCTTTTTTGGCGCTGTTGTGGCCCCAATTCACGCGCCGATTTTTCAAGTTAGAGAGAGAGTAATATATGTGCCGGGCACAATATTAGAACTATCTTTTCGTCATTAAACCATGCCCCGCCGCGGCGGTCTAGTGGCTAAGGTACACGGCTGCTGACCCGCAGGTCGTGGGTTCGAATCCCATCTGCGGCGGCTGCATTTCCGATGGAGGCGTAAATGTTGTAGGCCCGTGTGCTCAGATTTGGGTGCACGTTAAAGAACCCCAGGTGGTCGAAATTTCCGAGCCCTCCACTACGGCGTCTCTCATAATCATATGGTGGTTTTGGGACGTTAACCCCACATATCAATCAATCAATCATTAAACCATGCACAGCTCGTTGAAATGCATAATCGTTGGTTGAAGTTGTGCAAGGTAGACTTTTTAAGTGAGAAAAAATTACCGATCAAGTTTCTCTGTCAGACGTGACGTCCGATGCGGTGCTATCCGTACGTATGACGAAGCTGCTGCGGATACCGCTGTCTTACGCGTGCATGTAGACGTCGAATATCTGACGCAAATCTTATCGTATCATGTGTCGGGCTAGCTATCTACGCGACCTCTTCGAATCTGTTTTGCGTTCACAGCACAGTACAGTTAACGGCACTTGCTGCTGCTTGACGTGTGGGAAGAGCGGGGGTCGTCAGTTGCGTTATGGTGACTGAATCATACAACATATGCAGTTGCCGTGATCTAACACACAGACGCGCGTGCGCACGCACGCACGCGCTATATTCATGCAACGACCACACGAATTCCCAACAACATCGCAGCGAACGGTTGGTAAGGTGTTGCGGAGTGTGTGGGCGTCGTAGGGCACCCTGTCGGTGCCCAGCTCGTTGCGAACGCGAATTTCGGCGTGGAAACGCATCTTCTTTATGTACTTTTTTTACGTGTGCCCAAAACGGTAGGCTGCGCGATACGAGAAGTACGACACACAAAAAAAGAAGAAACGTGAATGCATAGGGCAAATCGCTAATAACAAAAAAACACGCACGCTCACGCCACTGCAGTGGCGTGAGCGTGCGTGTTTTTTTGTTATTAACGAAGCACATGTGTTTCCATAAAACATGACAGCCAAGAATGATGAAGTATTCATTTACATACAAATTACTATGAGTTGCTGAAACTCACGCCAAAGAACATAATTTTTTTCCTTGGATATTGATCGAGTGCCTTGGAATTATGCTATGTGAATTTGACACATCAACAGTGCATTATGATTCCCACCATAAGGGGCCACAATCTTGGCAAGTAATAGAAGTACTCTTCCCACCTGATGTGCACCTACCGTAAAGAGGCCTTGTTTCTGAAGTTAGCAATATATATATATATATATATATATATATATATATATATATATATATATATATATATATATATATATATAACCACTGGAAAAATATACCAGGTGTAACCAGAAAAAGGTGCACCTGCAGTTTTAAAGTTTAAAAGAAGCAATGACATGCCAACCACCCAAAATAGAATGCCCGAGAAAGGAGCATCAATCGGTATTACAGCAGCTAAAAGCCTGCTAACAGCTGAAGGTATTCATGCTGCTCTTCCATTCAAGTATAGTGTACACTGAGAAAAGATACTGAAGATACACCATCAGCAAATGACAAAAGCAATACAGACAGAGCTTTCTCTTATAAAACAAAAAGTCTTTAGCTGAGGAGGCAAATAAGTCATTGGCACACAATAAGTGCACAAAAAAAAGCTGTCGTACGAGGCTGTCAGCGCTTAGACAACACAGGCAAAAATGCAGTAGACTGAAGAAGGGAAAACCCATAGCAAAAGTTACCATACTCCTGAGTTCTTGCTTTGCGTGCAAATGAAGCTAGCGTGAAGTTGAACACTAGATTAAAGCACCACAATCAAAATCTGGAAGTCAATGCTTTAGGAATAATACAAAGTACTGAAGAAGCATGCAAAGAGCATTCCTGTGAAGGCAAATATAAAAAAAGACTGAAAGCTCTGTGGCCCTGAACAAGACAACACCACAAACCAATCGAAGAGCCGTTCGGACACACCAGCAGTTCTGGCCAACACTAAAAAGTCACAAAAACATACCTTTAATGCCTTTTTTACAAGAGAACTTCAAAAGAAATGTGCATACACCAATGCCAGAAGTTATCGATGGAAGCTATTACTCATATTCAGCTCTTCATTGAAACACTGACAGAAGATACTTGTACCTAGATGCTTAATTACTTTGGTACAACTCAAGAGCGTCGACGTCAAGTGGAAAAAAAATTATGATAGAAGACTACAATGTGATCAAATGCACACGTCAACCACCAACCAAGGTCCTATGCTAGAGTGAATATCGCAAAAAAGTCTTGAACGCCTAATGTCACTGGCTCATACTCAGCGTTCTCAATCAAAATCTTGACCTCCCACACAGCATATTATTTCAACAACCTGCCACCTCTCATCATGTCATGAAACAAGCTCGAGTATACACAAACCCTCCTCACCGTTAGGTAGTTAGATAGCTCCACTAGTGCTTCACTCTCGGAACACATAGACCAGGGCCGTAACTAGACGGGTAGTGAGGAGGTTCTGAGCCCCTGGAAGTATTCTCATGCTCTGACTTTTCGTCAACAATAGCTTAATCTGGGCAAGTTGGTTCATCGTGGTTGTGTTCTAGGAACAGTGAGAGAAGCTGAGGAAGAGACAAAAAGGACAGGAAAGAGCGCTGACTGCCAACTAAATTTTATTGAAGGTACTACGCCCACTTTTTTACAGAGTACAAGAACAGTACTCATGCACAACGACACATGTGAGACCATGATATTATAATCTTAACTGAGAAAAGAATACTCTCTCTCCGAATGGATGAGTGAAGGTATACTGATGCACTGATCCATGGCCTTCCTGACAAGAAAATGCTTTCACAGTCTCTCTTTCATTTCTTGTTCTTGCTTTTTTCAAAAACAGTGTTTTATGAAACATAGAACTGCACTTACATTCTTTACAGTGTATGGCCATGCGACTACCATAGCCATTCTTAACATTTTAAGCATGCTGTCTTGCTCAAACATTGGGGCATTGCCCAGTTTGTCTTATGTTTACGTTTCCACGTGTCAATAGTATCTCATACACAACATTATATTGGCATTCAGTATACCTATTCTCGTGACGAATGGTGAAATAATAGCTATTCCTGTTGCTTTTTAGTACACACACTTTTGAAAACTTACAAGGGATGGCAAATAACAAGATAAAATCATATCGGCTCGCTATTTTCTTTATATTGTGAAACACTTTATGTACGTATGGTATAGCATGCAAAGATCTTTGGTCATTCTGTTTTATTTGGTCCTGTTTTGTTTAACTTGACTTTCTGCAGGAAGGTTTAGCACACGGGTGTGATGGTGCTGTTGGGATATCCAGCATCCTTTAGTCTTTTAATCTGGTTTTAAGGCTTACCTCATCCTTGTGCTCACATGACTTCTGAGGGTGGCCTCAATGCACGTGGTGGCAATTCCTCTGAGTAAATTGTGTAAATGTGTAATTATGTGTTATGATGTACTAAAAAAAATGTCCCAAGAATCAGAATAAGTGACAGTAGTCAAAGTTTTTGTCACTGCCTTTATACAAATACCAGTTTATTTGTTGCCCTCCTGCAGTATTTTAGGGCCTCTTATATAGATAGGATGTTTCTCACTTTTAATACATTTTTGTATTGATGATGCCATATGCTCAGGAGGTAGAATGTCGTTATGTTCTTTCTGATAACTTCTAGCTTCTGAGCAAAGATAATGTTTCAGAAAAATGAAAAAAGGCTAGCATAATATTAAGACATGGGAAGAAAGCAGAGTTTATCAAAAATGAATGCATTAGTTGGGAATGAGAAAAAAAGATGGATGACAGGTCAGTAATGTCAATTAATTTATATTAGGACACATGAAATGTAGCAGAGGGTGGCAGGTGATTAGTTCCAATGAGATCGAGAAATTATCAGCCATAATATGAAATTGGCTCATACAGGACAGGGACATTGATTGGGCTTCCACCCTGCAGTGGACATAATATAGGCTTAACGCTAACAATGAGCAAAGCCTGTGAAATTAATGCTCCATGAAATGAGCAGTACTGCACAGATTGCTGTGCTAGACTTCCCATTTTGCATGTTTTTACCAGCTTATCCTGCTCGCTGTTCAGACGCAAAGCTTCACCAGAAAAACAATGTTATACTTGGTGAGGATAATTCCAGTGAATCCAGTGTTTTATCTACACCTTTTCCTTGCTTAAGTCCTCCTCCAAACTATACGATTTTTCTTGGAAATGTTCTGCTTACAGCACACCAACCGATCAAGTGAAACAACTTTATTGGGGTCCTGCAGGACGCCCCTAGTATGCAATCACCATTCACTTCACGTTACAACATACTGGTGGTAAAAATATTCTCTGGCAGGGTACAGAAGTGCATGCACTGAGCTAGCTTGTGCAGCGCGGTCTATTCCAGAAAGCTGAACCTATTTTTGGTACAGAAATTTGTAACCACACGATGCTTGCCACAGATTAAATGTGGCCACACATAGCACTTCTGAGCTTTTTTATGAAATGATCTCCCAGTATCTGAAAACATTTGTTTTTTTGTTTACTTCATAGTTCCCAGTGAAATATTTCTCTTGTTCCTCTCATTGAATAATGGCATTTGGTGTGACTAAGGTGTTCCTAATGCCTCACTATGAGATCAGAAAAACGATTCTCCTTGAAATTGCTTCACAAGCATTTCCTAAGATATTGAATGACAATGCTTGCACATGTACAAACATTTGCTAGTTTTATTGAGGGTTGATGATAAAGGGAATCAGTTGGTGCATCCAAGCCGGACAGATTAACTGGCCCTGGGGCCGTTTAGTTATATATCTTGCAGCTTGTTCCAGGTAGACAGGGCTTCATTCTGTAGAAATGGTAACTCATCACACTGGTTCCCCGCATGAAGAACATAACTTGATGCTAACACTGACTCAGATGTTCTGAAATGTCATAGAGGGTACATGAAGGCTGGGTACATGAAGGTTGCAGTTATACTAACTGTACAGTCAGCATGCTTGTGTGATATGTGCTAGCTGCATCAAAGCCACGTGTGAGAATTGCGTGAACAGCTGAAAATCTCAATGGCAGCATAGCTTAAGAAGGCTGTCATCCCTTTTTCTGCCAGTTTCCAATTCATCCTTCCCTTTTCATGCATCTTCTTTCAATATATCTGGGGTTTTAATTCCCAAAACCACGATATATTAATGAGAAGCAAATTTTGAACATCTGGTGTTCTTTAACC